>JBCEWC010010726.1:0-17375 GCA_038996855.1 Solanum aculeatissimum
TTCTATCTATATCTTCGTTTTCTTTTGCTACTCTTATCATGGTTGTTAGTTCATCTTCTAATCTTAGTTCATTTTTGACTACCATTAAATATAATCTATTTCCTATTTTCCTAAGTCTTCTTTCTAAATTTGAAAATACTATCGTGGAGCAAGTTCCCTAGGCTTAACACCCTGAATGTAATTTAGCCACAAATCAAGAAAACTTCTAAAGTAAAATATGGATAACTATTAGATGCAAAGGGATGCCAACAAGTTGCCATGTTTATTGATCCTGTAAAGTTCTTGGACTATTTTTTGTATGTTGATCAGTATATGCATACTAATAATCCACAAAAGAGTTAGCTTGATAGGAGAGTGGATAAACATAAATAGAGAACTGTTCATATAGATTTAGACATTCATCATCTTTTTATTTCTTTACAACGTTTTTAAATAAATAAGAAAGCCCCCACAATACTCAACTTATGTACCTTAGGTAAACAAAGTTACTTAGAAGCATTAATTAGGCAACACGAATTTTTAAAAATTCTAAGGAGGCCAACTGGGCTTAAACATGTAGAAAACATGATCAGTTTCCAGAAAACGACTTCCGAAATTACTAATACTGTCACTTCTAAGAAATCTTTGAACTGATTTACAACAATATTTTAGAAAAGCACATATGCATGTTTACTAGAAAATATTATGGTACAAATTATTTCATTATAAAATCTAGCATATGGATTCTAATTAAATCTTATGTTCTAATAAACCGATCAAATTAACTTTCTCTAAAGAAACACAACTTCAATGAGAATATACTAATAATGTAATGGTGAAAGAACAATATTCAATAATCAATATGGCAGAATCAACTAAAAGAGGGCATGGAGGAGAAGAACAAATTCCATACTTCCTAATTAGTCATTGGTAGTAGCTACATGAGAATAGTTATATTACAACCAACTCCTAAATTATTTTTTACAAATGAAAAAAAGTTCACTAAGTAATACTTATCATTTAGAATTTCCATAGGTAGTATCTTGCCAAATTCAAATTGATTTTATGATTATTCTTTAGATAATTGATAAACCTACAACATTAGATTTATATTTTATAGTAAAACTCTAATGTTTTGATACATAATTGATGTATTCTTAATTCTTATAAATAAGGTTACTTTTCTATTTGCAACACATAGTAAGGATTTCTTGATGAAATTTAATGGTTAGTCATAGTAGCTTCAGTACTACATATAATCCCCATAAATGAAATATTTAATTGCTAATGAAGATGAGAAAGAATTTGTTTTAATTTCTAAGAAGTTTTTACAAGAAAAGATATAAAGAGATTTCAGGACACTACATTTCTAGGAAATACAACACTTCTAATTTTTTAGCCTTCTCTCCAACAAGTACTTTTTCAAGCTTTCCTCAACAAGATCAAACCAAGAAACCCGATTAAGCACCTTAAATGTAAGTTAGACCACCTGAAACATCAAAATGACACTGGTGCACTAAAAAATTATGGCAAAGTTGCTTTTAGCACTAAAATCACCTCCCGATACTATTGAAGCAATCAAAAAATATATTCGAGCATTGCAACTCAAAACGTTGACCAAAGTCAAACCAAACCAAACCAAACTTTAACTCAATTTCTATCTCTGGACCTAAACTCCACATAACAACTCCAAATCTGATTCTGATAACACTCCTAGACCAATTTTTATATTTCAAAACTAATGGAATCGATAGAATTATGTTCCAACACTTGAATCTCTGAATGACTCAAAATTTAACAATTCAAACCTCAAAATTCAATCTTTGGAAAAAATCTCAACTTTATACAAAAGTTTTGAAAATCAACTTTTAGAATCAATCAAACGTGACTCAAGGCCGCTAACAGAAGGGTAAAGCATTCATTTTATTTGGAAAATAAAAAATGAACTTCATGGTCATTACAATAAGGGAAGTGCAAATATCTTTTTCAATGAAAAGCCTTTAAAAAATCAAGCAAAAGTCATCCTAGCCGAGATCTCAAAGTTTAAAAATGGAAGAAATGTTCAAAATGAGGGATCAGGGGTCTGAAAACCTCTTTCTAATGTCACTATAGCGACAAAAGTGTCTTTATAACGAGACCCGCACTGACTACATACTTTGCTATAGCGACACCAGAGTCGCTATAGCAGCTTCACTATAGCGAGGTCACTATAGCGGCTAGCTCTTCACTGAAGCGATGCTTGCACCAGATCACAACAAAAATTATTCCAAACAATTTCAAAACTCAAAATCAATCCTTGAAATTTGTTCGGAACCCGGTACACACAAATTATATATGCAATCCCACTAAATTCGATGTTTCAGACTTAATGGGATCGTCGAAAATCAAATATGAGGCCTCCTTGACCCAGAACCCGCTTAAGCGCTTTAAACATAACTTAAGCCACTTGAAACATCAAAATGACATCGAGACATTCAAAAATTAAGGCAAAAGTTGTTTTTAGCACTAAAATCACCTTCCGAGACCATTGGAACAATCAAAAAATCAATTCAAGCACCAAAACTTAAATTGCTGACCAAAGTCAACCCAAACTCTACCTTTAACTCAATTTTCAACTCTGGACCTAAAACATGTAACAACTTTGAATATGATTTCGATAACTCTCCTAGGCCAATATTCATATTTCAGAACTGATGAAATTGACAGAATTCTGTCTCGAGATTCGAATCTTTGAAGGACTCAAAAATTCAAAATTAGGCAATTTAAACCTCAAAAATTCAATCTTTAGCAAAAAGCTCAACTTTCACACGATTTTTGAAAATCAATCTTTAACATCAATCAAACATGACTCAAGACCACTAGAAAGAGAGACAAAATAGTAATTTTATCCAAAAAAAAATTAAAAGAAGACCTTTAGGGTCATTACAGATATGCCAACTGGCTCCTATAAGACATAGGTTCCTTTTCCGATGTGCTTACATGCTTTTAAGCTCCAAATCTGTCAAACTTGATTTTTAAAGAAATGTCTGCATACAAGAGAACTAGGGCCTAAAATTCCCTAAATTAACCACAATGTATAACAATAATTTATGAATTTGAGTTTAAGGGATTAGTAAACTATCAATTCATCGCATATTGTTATTGTTATAAAAAATATGGTTTATATAAGACAACACATGTCAAATAAAATTGTGTCAAACTTAAAAAAGTGAAGTGTTTAACTTTTATGCACTCGTAATTATTTAAAAAAACAATTCAAAAATCGTCCAAAGAAAATAGGCAAAAACTTTTAAAAAAAAATAGAATTGACCCACAAAGAAAATTGTGAAAAAAACTTTCAAAATAATAATTAAAAAAAGTTTTTTTCTAAAATAAAAACAAATAAACTATCCAAAAAAATAGCCAAAAAAAAACTCTCCAAAAAATATGAAGAAAAAGTTAAATTTTTTACTAACAATTTACCTAATATTTAGGATTGAAACAAGCAAATAGATGAAATATAAAGTACTACAATTCAATAATAATTCTAATTAGACAATAATACTATAGAGTCAAAAGTTTCATTTATTTTATGTAATGTTATTGTCAAATAGAATGAAGTTGATTTGCATCCTACGATAGGAATAGGAAAATAACGTATTTATAAACTTAATGATATGAGATAGTAATATTTGCATAATTATTTATAGTTGTGTGCTCAATGATATAAGTTATACACGTAATAATTTTTTTTAATTAATTGACACGATACTCACGTGCACGACACACACTACACTAGTTTTTTAAGAAGTATGTCAACTAGTCTACTAAAACATGTAAAAATAAATCATAATGTAAAAGTTATTAAAGGCATTATTGTATACAATTTATAATTATAAAAGCAGTGAAACTTGAAGCAGAACCTCATTCAAAGAGAATTCAAAGGGTAAAGCGTAGTTTTCTGAAGAATTTAGGAAAAAAAGAGAGGACTGTGTCAACTTGACATTCTCCTCTTCACATTTGTTCATTTCTCCAACTAACTCTCAAACTTGTTGTCTTGTCTCTCTCTGCTTTCCCCTGCATGCAACACAAAAATACATTCTTTCTCCCACCTTTCTTTTGGCTTCAAAACTACATAAAGGTAGCATTCTTTCATTTGTAGGAGCCCTTTGAGAGGGCGCGCACCTGCAAGTGCGCGCACCAGAAAAAAAGTTTTTTTTAAAAAAAGAAAAAAAGAAAGAAGAAGAATTAATAAGCCAACTCTCTTCTCTATGCAATCATGGCACAAGCTACACAAAAAAACTACAAAAACAAAAACAAAAATAATCAAAACAAAAATAAACATCTCCTCCTCCTTCTTATCATGTCTTCATTAGCATTTGTGACAACTCCATCAGAGGGGAAACTATCCGAGCCTGAGGTTCTTCTCAAGTTTCGTGAGTCTTTGAAGTTTGATGGAAATCCCTTCTCGACGTGGGATATCAATGTACCACCTTGCACTACAGAGAACAATAAGCCAAAATGGAACAACCTTTTTTGTGAAAATGGAAAGGTTTATGGTTTGAATCTTGAAAATCTTGGCCTCAGTGGTACCATTGATTTAGACATACTTAAGGAATTGCCTAATTTCAGAACCATAAGTGTGTTCAAAAATAAATTTGAAGGATCTTTACCAACTTTAAATAAACTGCCTAAATTAAAAAGTGCTTATTTCTCAAATAATAAGTTTTCTGGGTCAATTGATGGAAAGATTTTTGAAGGGATGAATTCATTAAAGAAACTTCACCTAGCAAATAATGAATTTACAGGACCACTCCCTCCCATATTTGGTGAAATGCAAAATCTAAGGGAGTTGAATATTCAAAACAATAAGTTTGAGGGTCCAATTCCTCCTTCCTATTCACATTTGTATCTTCCTGCTTATGATGGTATCTACTCTCCTCCCTCATTTTATGTTTTATTTGTTACTTACATTTTCTTTTTCTAAGTATTTGACAAAATAATTATAAAAAGTTGTGTGCACCCTTTATCTTGTAATGCACACTTGTTGATCCTGTTTATTGTTGTGAAAATGCATGAAGATTGGCATCTAAAATTAAAATCAATTTCCAATATCAACATATTTTGATTGTTTTACAATGGATGAATATATTATTAACAAAGAGATACCTTCTTACCTCCTATTTCATCTCATTTGTTTTCTCACCACTCCTCTAAAAAGATTAGAAACTAATATTTTTCTTTAAAAAGTTACTTAACTAGATGCAATCGCTTCATTATCGTGTTAAAATTCTCTAATTGTTTATTAAAGTATGAATTCAAAATAATATATTTTTGTCCAATGAAATACTTTTCGTTTTTGATTATAATCTCTTAAAAAGAGATGAATACAGGTAATACCATGTTAGATCATCATTTTTTCCTTTGAAATTCACAACCAAACAATTATTCTTAATCTTTTCAACAAGATTAAATAAAATAAGAGATTATATCATGGACTATATAATAAACAAAAGATATCGTATAGTGATTTCAAAGGAATAAGTGAACATGTAGACACATATGTCCCACGTGGTAATTCACATCCTATGTGGTATTCTACATGACAATTCACATCCTACATGCATTATGTCCCATAGGACACGTGTGTCTACTTGCACAATTTTATATAAGTGTCTACTTGTGTTGATAAAAAAATGGAGCGCATAAAGGTCAGCTGATCAGCCAAGTTAAATAACACATTTATACATTATGCCTAGATTAATTGACTAAACATAAGTGTTTTTTCTTCTTCTTATAAAACAAGGCAATGATGGTCTTTGTGGTCCGCCTCTACAAAAAGCATGCAATAAAGAAGAGGGACACAAAAAGGAAGAATCACCGTCGTCGTCATCATCATCATCATCAATAGGAGGTTGGATGATTGCCCTTATTGTGGTTGTAGTAGTTCTAGTGATAGGCATTATCGTGTTTATACTCATCAACCGTCGCAAGAAAAATCTCCAACAAGAAGTAGTACTAGGAGGATCATCATTAAGTTCCTCACCAACAAGTCAGGACCAAAAACTTATCCCTCCATCCGATCATCTAAACAAAATGGAACAAGGCCAATCTTCTGCTGCATCTACTCCTGATCGCATGTCTCATGATGCCGGAAAAAGAGCTGAAATTGCTGGTCAAAAACTTCTCTTCTTGAAAGATGACATTGAGAAATTTGACTTGCCTGATTTGTTGAAAGCCTCTGCTGAAGTTTTGGGAAGTGGTGTGTTTGGTTCAACTTACAAAGCTGCACTTAGTACTGGTCCTGTCATGGTTGTCAAGAGGTTTAGACATATGAACAAAGTTGGCAAAGAAGATTTCCATGAACATATGAGAAGGCTTGGAAGATTGAGCCATAACAACTTGCTTCCTGTTATTGCTTTCTATTATAGGAAAGAGGAGAAGCTTCTTGTCTTTGAGTATGTCAATAATGTCAGCCTTGCCGTTTATCTTCATGGTAGGTATTTATTTCAATTTGTTTCTCTCCTTTTAACCTAACATGCAATTTAAAGAAAATAAAAACGACCTTTGAGACTAAAGATACATAAAATGTACCCAAGTATTTTTAATTCAATTTTATAGTATGAAATATTTCGTGCAAAGTTAGAAATAAAAAATTATCAAAAAAATATTCTTTTTGAAACCAAATAAAAATTTGGAGCACTATTTATTTCCTTTGTACTTATCTAAGTATCGTATTTTCCCTCTTGGTTCATTCTAAAAAGAGTGCCTTCTTTATATGCCAAGTTTAAGATCTTAAGATTTAAAGAATTACATATGTTTTTAATTTAAGACCACAAAATTCATATTTTTTTCTTTTTTTCTTGAACTCTGTACTCCATTAAATTGAAAAGGAGGATGTAATATATATTTTCTTTATAGCTTTCACCATCTTTTCTTTTTTCTTAATTGTAATTTTTCAGGTAATAGCAAATCACGTGGGAACCAAAGTCTTGATTGGCCAACTCGTTTGAAAATTGTGAAAGGAGTAAGCAGAGGGATTTTGTACCTCTATAATGAGCTACCAAGCTTAACATCACCTCATGGTCACCTCAAGTCCTCAAATGTTCTTCTAACTGAAAACTTTGAGGCAGTTCTCACAGACTATGCCTTACTACCAGTGGTAAATGCAGAGCATGCTCACGAACACATGATCTCATACAAAGCACCAGAGTTGAAGCAATCAGGCAAAATCAACAGAAAAACTGATGTTTGGACACTTGGTATGTTAATCCTAGAGATCTTGACTGGAAAATTCCCTTCCAATCTTTTAGGCAAAGGAAGTCAAGACAGCGATGATTTACCGACTTGGGTGAACTCTGCTCTTGGAGAGGAATCATCAGAGGTGTTTGATAAAGAAATGAAAGGAACAAAAGATTGCGAGAGTGAAATGATGAAGCTATTGAAGATTGGACTAAGTTGTTGCGAGGTTGATGTGGAGAAGAGATGGGACATAAAAGAGGCCGTTGAGAGGATTGAGGAGGTAAAAGAGAAAGGTGATTTCTGCTCTAATGTTGCTGTTGCAACTACTGAAGCTGACAATATGCATTCTTCAAGATGAAAAGTTCAAATGTTTAGGGGTTTTTGATAACTCATCATAAATATGGGAAGTTTTGATTTTCTTTGATGCATATTGCATGACTACATGGGTGTAAGATTTTTTTTGGTCATGGTGGAGGATCAGTTGAACCACCATGTGGGGTTACTACAAAAAAGATAAAAATAAGAGAGAGAAAATGAAGATAATTTTTGTTTGCATGTAAATGTGTCCTTTATGAATCTATAGTATAGGTGTGTTTCTTTTATTTTTTATTCTTCGTCAAGCTTATTTGGAACTTTTACTTAGCAAAATTGTTCTCTATAAATAAATAAACTATGCTATGTTGTATATAAGAAATTGGGATTACTTCTCATTCATTTTGTTATTCATTTAGACAACATAATTAAGCACCTCAAGTTATTAACATTAGATTGTCTCATTTAAGATTTTTCCATCTATTTTTTTTAATTAGTCGAATCAATATACAAATTAATCATATAAATCTATTGAAATTAGACTTGGAGAATCTCATCCAACACTTAATTTGCAGGATCATTGAATATTATTTCACTATTCAATTAGTGCAATTCCATGTACATAAACATGAACTACACCAAGAGTCGTGACTTTTTTGATGAGTTATGACCTTTTCAAATAAATTGTGACTTTTCTAAAAGGTTGTGACTCTTCTGATAGGACACGATAAGCACATATTCATACTACTCTTTTTTCACAAGAATCTTTGATTGGGTAAGTGATTTTAACTTAAAACCTTCATTACCCATTGATTAAATCATGATTTCAACTTCGAATCCTTAGTTTTGATTTTAAGAATTATGAGTTTTCTCAAGAATTTTAACGTTAGATGAAATGGTGATTTTGAGTTGAATATAACTTCATTTTCAAAATAATATTCTTCAAGGGACTCTAAATGCTTTGGGTAGCCTAATTATGAACAAATATTTGGATTCAAATATCATTTTCCAAAATTTGATTTTGAGCCGGTTTGGCCAATTTATTCAAATTGTGTGAATGGATGTTGTTGGTTGTAAAATCTTATTGTGAATACTTATTGACTATATTGTGTTTATTTGGCTACCATACAGAAGGAAAAAACTCAGGTTTTTAAGGCAAGTGAACCTCTAAAACTCCATAAACCTTGTAGAATTCTTGAATTCTCTTTTGAGTATGTGTTGGGGAGTAAGTGGAATGATGCGATGGGCTTCTTACTCACATGAAATGATTTTAATTATTGAATGCAATAGATAAAAAAGGCAATGTGTTATGTATGAGTCTTGAAAAGAGTAAGTTGCCATGATATTGATCTTGATTTGTGAGTGAATATAATGCTTGGTACTTTGTCATAAACACAAATTTACTTATACATGTCAGTTTTTTTCTCATTGTTGTGTGAACTTGCATTGGTTCTAGAATTTGAAAATAGGGTTGGCATGCTATTGATGCTGATGTCTTTTTTGGTGAGAATGTTTAATGTCAAGTTCTTTTTTGGGGAGAGAGAGTAATTGGTGTCGAAGTCTTTTATGGTGAGAGGGATTGATGTCGAGGTCTTTTTCGAAGAGAGGGATTGATGTCAAGATTTTTGTTGGAGAAAGTGATTGATACCAATGTCTCTTTCGACGAGGATGATTGATACTAAGGTCTCTTCAGCAAAAGTGATTGTTGCTGAGAAATTTTTTGTTAAGAGTAATTGATGTTGAGGTCTCTTCCGATGATTTGTGATTAATGTTGAGGTCTCTTTCGACAAGATAGTAGATCCAGAATGTTCTCTATAAGTCTTGATTATTAATTGTGGATGATAATTTTGATACTTGTGTCACAATCAAAAATCGCATGTGATAGAACTTGCCTTTACCCACCGAGATAAGTCAACCTAAACAAGTCACAACAGAACAACACAAGATAAAGTGAAGGCTAAAATAATATAACATTAATAATAACAAGATTATATAGCATAAGGAGTACAAATCTAAACTAAAACCATCCTAAAACTGGTTGTCAAATGGTATAAGCCTCTAATACATCAGAATAAGAAAGAAATGATACAAGTCTTATTAGTCTTTCTATCTCAAATAAAATAAAACTAATAAAAGATATTTGACAGTCTTGAGAGTATGCTGAAGCAACAAACAACTACCTCTCAACTATAAATAGCTCGGTCCCAAGGAGAAAGAAGGATGTCAACAGGATATGGGCTCACTACACACATGTGTCGAAAAATAAGGGTGAGTATAAAAGTACCCAATAAGAGGACCTAATCATAGGTAGAGAATAAAGAACTAAGCAATCCTTCTATCCCAACTACATACCTCCGGTCTACAAAAACTTTATGCAAGAAAGGTCAACATACATAATATATATAATATAAATAAATACAGTCTCATATTACAGTGTCTCAATGGTCCAATCTTCACAATATACAAGGCTCAAGTCATTCAACATATATCACAACACCTCAATAGTTCAATCTCAATAATATACAAGATTCAAGTCATTCAATATATCACACTTAGTACATTTATCAACTTTCAAGTAATGAATGATATGAAATGGAATATAATGCCATGAAATACAAGCAACACAATTCAAATGTCAAGTAATAATGATGCATGCCCATCCTACTATACACATCCGCTGATATAATCAGATCAAAATCCATAGGAACAACACATGGACAATGTATCCATCATAATCATTTTCCTTCGATATTTACTTTCATATCTAGCCGAAACCCTTCAGCTTTTCATTTCTTTTTTTTCTCTTTCTAGCCGGAACCATTTTTCTTGGACTTTTGTTTTCTTTTCTTTTTCTAGTCAAAATCATTTTCCTTCGACTTTTCATCATCAATGGAACATCAAACAATTATATGTCATCACAACACAATAATTACTTACACAAGTATAAGAATATAAAGGATGTCCATATCAATTATTTGCTCAATAATCAACAATTGTTCTCATCATTCTTTCAACACTCAAGTCATCATCAACACTACATAGAAATTACATTATAACATAGATCAAGTCTTCCAATGATCTCATTGTCATCATAACTTAGGTCTATTCATTATTGAGTCCACATTTCACAAGTATTTAGTCCAACAATTCTAACAATTTCAACAATTTTAAAATTCCACAACTAGCTCAATGTTTCATATAAGGGACTTCAATAGACATTTCCATGTAACATGAATTAAAGTTCAACAATTAAATCAACATAAATACTTTTACATCTTAACAAGTGGCATTACAATCTCAATTAACAATATTAACTCACAAGTCTAAATTAATAACAATAGACATCAATTCATGAATCAGTTCACATATGTCATCACCTTACATCCCCATTATCCAATCATATCCGCTAGACATTTCACTAATCCTCAATTTCACATAGGAAGTAAATACTAAGTTCAATTAAACTCAACAAGGTCTAGAATCCACTTGCCTCAAATTAGCAAATCAATCAGTCCAACAACAATGCCTTCCCCTTTCAAATCGAATCCAAAGCACCACAATCTATTTGAAATTGAATCCACAATCACAATTCAAAACTAACAATACCGAAATCAAGCAATTCGAAAAAAATGGCAAAATCATTCAAAAAATCACTACTGGAAATCAAGGCCAAAGTCTAGAAATTTTTAGATGAAATGTTATTCTCATGATCAGGAAACCATTAGTGAAAACCAATTAAAAAACTTAGCTAAAATGAACTCATAATCATCATCTTCATGAAAAAACCAAGTTCATTAAAAATTGTAAATTTTCCCAATTGAAAACTCTAAATTTGATATTAAAATCAAGGAATAATTAATATATAATGAAAAATGGAGTGGGAAATACATTTGTTCAGTGAAAAACCTTCAAAAAATAAGCAAAAGTTGTCCAAGACATGTTTTCAAAGTTTAAAATGGATGAAATGTTCAAAAAGGGTACTTAAGGGTCTGAAAAAACTCCTTTCTGATGTCGCTATAGAGACACCCACAAAATTGGCAGGCATCGCTATAATGACACCCGATCACTATAGAGGTTTCGCTATAGCCAGGCTTGCAACACCTGATCACAACAAACTTTTCAAGCAATTTTAGAGACTTGAAATCAACCCTCAAGATTCATTTGGAACCCCATACACATAAATTATATATGCAACCCTCTAAATTTGTTCCATACTTGGTAGAGTTTATCAAAACTCAAATCCGAGGCTTCCTTGACCCAAAACCCGATTAAGCGTCTCAAATATTTCTCAGGCCACTTGAAACATAAAAATGACACTGGGACACTAAAAAATTAAGGAAAAGCTGTTTTAGCAGTAGAATAACCTCCATAGACCATTGGAATCATCAAAAAACCAATCTGAGCACCAAAATTGAAAATGTTAACCAAAATCAAATCAAACTCTAACTTTAACTCAATTTCCAATCCCAAACCTAAAATCCACAAAATAACTTTAAATCTAATTACGAAAACTCTCCTAGGCTAATTTTCACATTCCAAAGCTGGTGGAATCAATAAAATTCTAATTCATGACTCGAACCTCTGAATTACTCAAAATTTCAAAATTAGGTTATTCAAACCTCAAAAATTCATTCTTTAGTAAAAATCTCAACTTTTACAAAAATTCTCAAAAATCAACTTTAAAAATCAATCAAACGTGACCAAGGCCACTATCAAATGGGGTAAAATGGTAATTTTATCAAAAAGGTTAAAATGACCTTCAGGATCATTACATCATCCACCACTAAAAATCATGTTCGTCCTCAAACATAAAATTAGGGATATACCTAAATTTCAAAGAGATAAGGGTAGCGAGTGCACATGTTAGACTTTGTCTCCCAATTATCCTCTCTTATAGGCCGATATCGCCATTCAACTGTCACTAAAGCTATCTCCTTGGTCCTCAATTTCCAGACCTGTCTGTCTAGAATAACCACTAGCTTATTCTTATAAGTCAAATCCGGACCCAACTCTATCAAATCAATAAATATCACATTAGATTCATTCTGAATATAACGTCGTAGCATAGAAATATGAAGCACCAGATGTACAAAACATAAACTAGGTGGCAAAGTAAGTCTATAGGCCACCTCATCCACTCTTTCTAAAATCTCAAAAGAGTCAATATATCTAGGGTTGAGCTTGTTCTTCTTTTCAAACCTTATGACACCCTTCATGGGTGAGATCCTCAACCAAATCCAGTCACCCTCTATAAACTCTAAGGATTGAACACATCTATCAGCATAACCTTCTGGAGACTCTGGGCTGTCAGTAACCAACTCTGAATCAAATTAACCAACTCTATGGAATCTCTAAGCAAGTTTGTATCAATGCTATCCACCGCAATAGAATCAAATCAACCTATACTATATCTTCGACCATATAGAGCCTCAAAAGAAGCCATCTGAATATTGGAATGGTAACTGTTGTTGTAAACAAACTCCACCAAAGGCAAACGCTGATCCCACCTAGCACTGAAGTCAACAACACATGCCCGAAGCATATCCTCTAGCACCTAACTAGTCCTATTAGACTGCCCATAAGTCTGAGGATGGAATGTTGTAGTCAAGTCCAACCGAGTGCCCAACCCATATTGTAAGGCCTTCTAAAAGTAAGAAGTGAATAAAGAACCTCGATTAGATATAATAGAAATGGGTACCCCATCGAGTCTCATTATCTGATTGATGTATAGATGTGCCAACTTTACCATCGTGTACCTAACCTTGACCAAAATAAAATGTGTAGACTTAGTCAAGTGGACCACAATAACCCAAATAGAGTCATACCTGCCTACGGTAGTGGGTAAGCCTACTACTAAATCCATCGTGATCCACTCTCATTTCTAGGTAGGAATGGGCATCCTTTAGAACTTACTCTCGGGCCTCTGATGCTCACACTTGACCTGTTTGTAGGTCAAACACTTTGATAGAAACTTAGGTATGTCCCTCTTCATACCACACCACCAGTAGTGCTGACTCAAATCATGGTACTTCTTTGCCTCTCTTGGATGAATAGAATGTCTAGCACAATAAGCCTCTTCAAGTATCAACTTGATCAAGTCTACCACCGTAGGCACACAAATCTAGAGTCTAATCCTCAAAGCCCCATTGGCATCAAGTACGACGTCCTTGACCTCATCCCTAGTCACCTTATCTCAAATAATACACAGTTTCTCATTCTCAAACTGTCTTTCACATATCTGATCCATGAAAGAAGATCGATACTCCAAGAATGCAAGCATACCACCATCATAGAAAGTTGTAATCTCACCAACCCATTGGACAATATCTGAACATCTCTAGCCAAGGACCACTCCTCTACCTAGATGACTGCAAGGCTGCCCATACTATAAGTCTTCTTACTTAAAGCATTGGCCACTATATTAACCTTTCATGAATGATATAGGATGGTCAAGTCATAATCCTTTAGAAGCTTAATCCACCTCTTCTGCCTTAAATTCAAGTCTATATGAAAATGTACTGTAAGCTGTAGTGATCGGTAAATATCTCATAATGAACTCCATACAAATAGTGCCACTACAATTTTAAGACAAAGACAACAACCCCTAACTCTAGATCATGGGTAGGATAGTTCTTCTCATGAGTTTAATTTCCTTGAGGGATAGGAATTCACCTTACCTTTTTGTATCAACACAACTCCTAATCCAACATCCGATGTATCACAATACACTATGAAATCAACACCCTCCTCTAGCAAGTCAAAATAGGCATGGTAGTAAACAAATCCCAAAGCTTTTGAAAGATCTCCTCAAACTCTTCCGACCAAACAAATGTTACATTCTTCCAAGTGAGCCTAGTCAATGGAGTTGCTATAGTAGAGAAACCCTGAACAAAATGCCAATAATTTCCAACTAACCCTACAAAGCTATGGATCTTTGTAATTGAAGTAGGTCTAGTCCACTCTCTAACAACTTTAACCTTCACCATATCAACCTTGATGCCCTCTTTGGACACTACATTCCCCAAGGATACTACCAAACTAAGCCAAAATTCACACATAGAGAACTTAGCATAAATCCTCTCTTCTTTGAGCCTCTAAAGCATAATCCTCAAATGCCTAACATGGTGTGCCTCAATCATGGAATAGATCAAGATATTATCAATAAATACAATCACAAAGGAATCCAAATACGACCAAAATACTATATTCATCAACTCCATAAATATCGTAGGTGAATTAGTCAACTCAAACAACATGACTAGGAACTCATAGTGACCATACCTCATCTAGAAAATAGTCTTAGGAATATCGGCCGATCTAATCTTCAATCAGTGATACCCGGACCTCAAATAAATCTTGGAGAAAATTACTGCACCCTAAAGTTGTTCAAACAAATCATCAATCTTGAGAAGGTGATACTTATTCTTGATAGTCACCTTGTTCAACTGCCTATAGTCGATGCATATCCTCACAGACCTATCCTTAGTCTTAACAAATAGAACTGGGACACCCCACGAGGATACATTAGGCCGAATAAACCCCTTACTCAATAAATCCTAAAGCCTCTCCTTCAAAAACTTCAACTTAGTAGGAGTCATATGATAGGGAGGAATGGAAATAGTCTTGGTGCCCGACTCCACACCAATAGAAAAATTAATATCCCTGTCCAAAAGAACTTCTAGGAGATTAGTGGGAAACATATCTATAAATTTGCGAACATAGGGATAGACTCCATAGAAGGTGAATAGGCATTGGTATCATGAATAAAGGACAAGTAGGATAAATAAAATCTATTGATCAACCTCTGAGCCCTGATATTAGAGATAACCTTGATAGAATAAGAACCACACAAACTCTTCCACTCAACCCTTGGTCCACCAGGGACAACCAAAGTAACCATCTTGACAAGACCATCAAGAGTAGCATGACACAAAGATAGCCAATCCATACCCAAAATAACATTGAAATCTACCATATAAGAAATAATCATGTCCACCCAAGTATCATAGCCCACAAAAGACACAAGCTAAGATTAGTACACTCAATCCACCACTAAAAGATCTCCTACTAGGATAGAAACATGTACAGGCACCAGTATATGATAACATAATGAGTCAAACTCAACATAGAAGTATGTGGACACATATGAATAAGTAGAGCCAAGATCAAATAACATAGATGCAGACGGATGAAAAACTAGGACAATACCTATAATAATCATATTTGAGGCCTCTGCCTCGGGTCTCCCCAAATATGCTTAGCAATGAGAATCATGACTTCCACCCAATTTACCCATGCCCTACCACCTAGCTAAACCACTAAATCACTGGCACCCCTACTAGGATCACTACCACCTCCACCTGACTGAGCTCTACCACATCTCCCGACCAGTGGTACTAGACCTCTAGGTGGAGTTGTTGAATCTCTAACTAGTGTTGTTGAATAGCTACAGTGTGTTCTAAGAGTTAGTTTAAAAATGACACTATCTGATCATGTCGCCAGGATCTCCACAACTATAGAAAGACCTCAAAGTGGACTAATGATGTGAAGAACTAGAAGGAACATTGTAGTCACCCTGACCTGCCGATCTCTGAATACCAGATAAACCAAAACCTTTGAAGCTGGTAAAGAAGCATTCACTGGACCCCGATGTTGTGATGAACTACCTCCTCGATGGAAACCTCTATCTTCTAAAGACGTGACAGAATAATGACCAAAAGCTTGATCCCTCTTGGGGGGTCTCTAAACTCCTATCGAACCATCAACTCTACCTTCTTGGCGATACTCACAATAGTCTGGAAGGAGGTTCCCCCTGAGATGACCTGAACACATAGAATCTGATGGAGAAAATTAAGCCTCTAAAAAATCTGTGGAATCTGTTCACTCTATAGGAATCAAGGGTATGACATGGTGTAATACCTGACAAAATTGGGCCTCATACTCTGCAACAGTCATACTACTTGAGTTAAACTGTCAAACCTTATTTGACTCTCTTATTGAACACTCCGAATGAGTCTGTCCTAAAAGGCCTATAAGAATTACCCCACCCTACAAGAGGAGATCTAGTTGGTCTAGATTTCATATATAGTCTTTACCACTCTCTAGCAATGCCTCTAAGCTAAAGAGCAATAAAGCTGACACCCCAAGGATCAACTAGGCCAATTACCTCCAATATCTCATGGAATAAAGTTAGGAAATCATAAGTATCCTCACCTTTACCATCCTAAAATTGTGGTGGTTTCATCTCCTTAAACTACTTGTAACTCTACAAATTATCAATTGCTAGTACTAGCTCGAGAGCAATCTGTATCGGTGAAAGAACTAATGGTGGCTAGCCCACCTAAGAATGAATAGTATGATGCTAAATATGAGCCTGTCCATTTGCCCAGTTCTGTGAACATCTCAAAGTACTTATGGCACTACCGTTCTGTGCCATGTTCTGGAGTACATCTAATACCCTCTGTAAGGTATCCTGTAATGGTGGTCTAGCTTGATACTCAGGAGGAATGTGATCTCTTGTAATCTCAAGCTCAGGCTTAAGAGAGATAACCCTCTCATGTTATTGAGCTTGTAATAGCTTCGACCTTGGCCCCTACCTCAGCCTCCAACTGTTCTCATAGACCTACCTCGAACTGGGGCCTCAGTAACAGTCTTAGGGGCTGCTTCCCCCTATTAGAAACTGATGCTCTAGTCCTAGCCATTTGTTTAAAGAACACACAACACTCATGAAACGACCCAAAAAGTTCCTAAAAATGTGCTTCGGAAGTTACCGGAAACTTGTTTTAACTATATCTAAAACTCCGTTTCATTTTTTGAAAATCTGACTTCATATTCTTGTTTAGGGGGTCAAATGGAGTGGGAAA
>JBCEWC010010727.1:0-17373 GCA_038996855.1 Solanum aculeatissimum
CCGATAAATTATTAGTTGTTAAAATGTTAATTAGAAACTTGTAATTAACGATTAAGAAACAATTGTTGAAATGTCAATTAAAAATAGTAAATTAGTGAAAAATTGGAAAAAATTATGGATTCTAATTTTTCATATTAAATTCAATTAAAAAATAAAAGAACTTAAAAATTTATGCGGGGCGGGTTGAAAATGAAAAAAGTCACTATGCGGGGTGGGGCGGGGCGGTTTAAAAAAATTGCGGGTTAAGCTCAACTCGCTCCATTGCCATCCCTAGTCGTTTAGGTCCCCTTCTTTTCCCCCCAAAAAGGTAATCTCCCTCTGTTTATCTTTATTTGGCCTCTATATTATTTTAGCATGTCTAATAATACTTGTTCAGTTTATAAAATTAATAGATAATTTTACACTTAGTTTTTAATTTATTCTTGTCATTAATTATAATTATTTTCTATTATATTTTTAATATATTATATTAATTATATTCAAAGGTTGATTTGGTAAAATTATTTCTATCATTTATTATTTATTATTTCTTAATTTGTGTGTCAAGTCAATAGAGATCGTTCTTTTTAACTAAATTAGTCTTGTCGTACGCGCTTGCGCGTGAACCTTATCTTGCAACAAATATTACACACACAAAAAAAATTAATTATGAATTTATGAAAAGATAAATAATTCACTATAAAATTAATTTTGATAAATTATTAGAAGTCTATTAAATAAGGAAGATTATTAAATTTAACTATGAATTTATGGTAAGACAAATATTTCACTACAAAATTAATTTTGATAAATTATTTATTTATAAAGGTCCTAATATCATGGTAAATTAAAATTTTCCTAAGTAGCGATATAGTATTTTCTTGATTTAAATAAGGAAGAAATCGAAGTCTATTAAATAAGAAAGATTTTGGAGTTCTTATTTTATCATTTATTTCCATACATTTTAAAAGTCAATATTATAAATATAACTAAATAAGAATTTAAAGAAAAATAGTGAAAAAATGATTTTGTCTAAAAAGAAGTTTTTAACGAAGGATAAAAAATTCAAACAACATTTATAAGGATCTTCATGCTTTTAATATAGTATAGATAGATAAAATAAAAGGAATAACGGTTTTTAAGATTGGAGAATTATTTGGTAGTTTTTTTTCCCTTAATGTACGTGAGTTATATCATTAGGACATAGAATTTTTTGTATAAGAAAAGTAATTAGTACACTAAATTTCAAATAGAAGTGATTGCAATTAAGAACGAAAAGTTGGAGAAGTAGATATTAAAGGTCTATTTTTATAAATGAGGAATAATTGAGTTCCAGTGAGAAATACAAAAAATAATATGTAAATGTTTGCTTCTCATTTTTTCCGTAAACAATTCTTTCAAATTTTATTTACGATAGTGGAGTTTAAAAAATAAAAAAATAATTGAATTGTATCAAAATCAAAGAAAAATTGAGGAAATTTTGAAAAGTCTAAATTTAATTATACAACTAATTAAAAAATTAATTTAATATAATTTTTAAAAAATAACTGATTAAACCCAATTATAAATTATTGATACCCTAGTTGAGATTCTTTCCCGAAGTTTGTTCGTTATTGACTTGCAAACGTGCCCCCGAGGATAAGCGGAATCTACAGAAACTTGAGGGACAGTCTATGTAATTATTGTAATAATTCCCTAATAGAATTATTTTTATTTTATATTAAAATATATATTTTTTTAGACGGACTAAAAAGGAGGAGGGGGTTGGGCAAAGGGAGTAATATTAATATCAATCATATTATATAATTTTTATTGAATGTCTAAAATAAACCAGCACAGATACTTTTGGTAATTGCAAGGTTCGAAGTCGGAAGTGGCCATCACTACCCAACGCCATTCTTCGATTGTAAACACCGACGAGGCAGCCGGAAAGATAGATTGAAGTTCCGGCCAGAATCAAGGCCGGCGCCGGCGACTCAATTACACGATTCCCTCGGGAACTAGTATTTGGATTGGATGTGGTTCGTAAATTCTATCCCTACCTTTCTGTTAAAAATAAATTTGGATGTGAAATTATACGTGTAGTGATACTCAATTTGTGTTTTGTTCTATATTTGCTTTGTCGCAGTCCAAGATTCTTTTTTTTTTTGTAAAAAATTATTTTTGCTTATTTAAGTGATTTTTTTTAAGAAATATTTTGTAATTTCAAATTGATTGTAAGAGTCGAGAGTTCGTAGGGGTAGGCAATTGATTGATTAGAAGAGGAAACTGTAGTATTGTTGTTTCAGGGTTTTGTCTTTTTTTTTTTTTTTGACACTGGCTTTATTGGTTCAGGGAATTTTGGAGAAGGCATAAAAGGAAGGTATATGTTACATTTGGAGTTCTTGGAAGTGGATACCTTTTGTATAAGCTGTATGACGGACACAAACGACGACTCTCTGATCTTGAGAGGGAACTTGCGGATGAGAGGAGAAATGAGGAACTCATTAGATCCCAGTTAAGATTTTCTCTTATTATTGTTTATTTTTATGAAAAGGAAGGTGTAATCTTTCCTTTTCATCATGTTTGGTGCACAATATAGTGTTAAGAGTTATCCTGTGCTCAGAGTTATTTGTCTCATCCGTAGGATCAAGGAACATTTTGAGAAAATTCAGACAATAGCTGATACAACGACATTGCCCCATGTAATGCGACATTTAAGTAGTCGAATAGAAGAAGACTTGGACCTCACGCACTTGATGGAGAGGCTGATGAAAGGGAAAGACCAGCCAAATTCGCTAACTGCTGCAGAGAAGCTGGAGCTATGGGACAGACTCAAAATTTTAAGTATGGACAAGTGCACCCATATAGTTTGCTTTAAATATTTCTATACAGTTGTTGGCTTATGATGTTGTATCTTGTGCCCATCCAGATTTTACCAGAATTGTGTTGTCTCTTTGGGCGACCACAATGCTAAGCCTATATATTAGAGTTCAAGTCAACATATTAGGAAGACATCTTTATATCGATACTGCACGTGGCCTTGGAAGCTCTATTCAACTTGTAAGAACTGCTTCTTTTTAATTGACATTACTATGGTTCTATTTTGCATTTATATTGATTGTTGTATCTGGAATGTCTTAAAGTTAGAAGTATTGCCTCTAGATGGCTATGATTCTCCACAGCTACTCAATTGTATATTGCATATTCCGTGTGACAATAAATCAGTCAGACGGTCAATAAGGTGAAATCACTTTACTATGCGTTGATAATGTATCTTCCAGAGCTTTAATAATGTCTGGGTCAGATTGTTGACAACAATTCTCAACTCTTCTAGTGATTTGTTTATTTTCTAAAATCAAGAATGTTTTTAGAATTCTATGTGATAAGAAAATGCCTAGTAAGTTAAATAAGTTCTATGAAATGGTTCTTACATAAAATCTCTATAAAATGGTTCTGAGACCAACAATATTGTATGAGAGAATGTAAGGCCCAACATACCCTTGATAAATGCCGCACAAATACAGTTGTTAAGATAAATATAAGTTCATTTATGATTAGACAAAATTAGAATAATTATAGCTTATGGAGAGAGTTGAATGAGAGGGGAAAAAAGGATGAGAACATCATTAAGTGATTGACTGGTATGTAGAATAGATTAAATCAATCCAAACTAAAACTGGCAATTAAATAAGTGAGAACTATAAGGCTCAATTTGATATTAAGATTTATTAAGTGTCGTCATAATATCCATTTTGGACTGGCAGACTGGGTTTGCTTCTTCAATCATCTACTTAAGCTCATTAGAAACAATTGTTTCAGCTGACTGGTTGCTGTAAGGTTCTTTTGAAGTAGATCGTCTAGAATGTTAAACCATTGTTTCTTTGTTCCTGGAAAGAGTATGCAATCCAAACATCGAAAAATAGGTTGAAATATATAACTAAAAGGGGCCAGATATGCTGTTAAATTTATCATCATTTTGCACACTCTTCAGCAGTGTGGAAAAGTAGGAAGACAGTAGAGAAGTAGGGTACAACATGAGAGAAATTAGGGTTGGGGGGTGGAGAGGGGGCTGACGTGCCGTTAAACTTGTCATCATATGGCCCACTTTTGAAGCTAATACGAAGATCCAGTTAGGAAATGGTTTGCAACTCGGCTTTGGCAGGACACTTGGGTAGTCATATTCCATTTATCCCAAGTCCTATGATCTTTATACTTTCAGTGGAACAACTTGTAATTTTGCCTCACAATGTTGGAATGGTAATTTGATTACACTTTGTGCATTTCATTTAGAAGAAATTGTTTTGACTGGGAAATCCCCAAAATTTCACTTCCATTTAAAGATTTAGGATGCTATCCCTCAATGATCAAGTGGAGGATTGTATTGTAAAATGGAAAGGTCACAGTTGTGGCATGTTATAAGATTCTTAATAATAAGGGAGTTAGCTTTAACAGTTGGCCGTGGAAGCAGCTTGAGACAGCAGAAAATCTATGTTGATTCACATGGTGCACGTGGACCTGTCCTCTTGAATAGAAAGATATACATATTTGAACTGATCTTTCACTTCTATTGTCTTATATTTAAGGTGGTGTATCTACATATTTGCCTTTTGTTTAAGGTGCTGATATTGACCTTAATATCTAAAGGCTTTGTGATGCCTTGCACGGACGATGTTTGGAACCCATAAAAATCAAGTCTCTTTTATTATTTTCCTTTGCTCCTATTGTGTCGAAGACCCAAAGAGTTTATTTTTGCAAATACGAGCAACTTTTCTCTTTGTTTTTTGTTTAAAGCTTCTCTTTGATGCCTTCTTTATTTTACCTTCTAAATCTTTTTCCTATTCTTTTGTTGTTAGTTTAAATTTGGGTATTAACAAGTTGAAGATCCTTTAACTTTTACGAATCAAATTTTTTTTATGATGCTTGGATTTATATTGTTTGCTTGTACATGTTGTGTATATGATTTTGCTTTTTTTTTTTTAATGAAGTAACAAAATTATTGTTCCCCATCCCAATTTATGTCGCACTATTTGACTTGACACAAAATTTAAGTAAAAAATGGAGACTTTTGGAACTTGTAATCTAAAATATATTTTAGATATTTGTGGAACTATAAATCATTTCATCATGATAAAAGGGGGATTTCAAAGTTAAGTTATTACTTATTATGAAAATGTGACATTCTTTTTAGAACAAACGAAAAAGGAAAATGTGCCACATAAATTGGTACAGAGAGAGTATCATGCAGTGGTGCACCCATGGACTTGAATTCCCCGTTCCGCTTTTGGCTCAGGAAGTCTAAAGCCCCTTATAAAGTTAGTGTTTCATGTGGTTGGTGGTTCATGATGATGCATGCACTTAAACACATTAATCTACATAAATGAGGAGTGTTTTTATGCAGTAGGTATTTTATGTGTAACCAAAAAATGGAGAGTTGCATCCACCTATTTTTTTCATTGCTCGGAGGCTAGACAGATTTGAGTATTGTTCTTTCAGGTTTTCCAGATGACCACTGTTATTCCATAAACAGTCAAAAAGTTACTGAGGAGTTGTAACTCCAGGGAATTAGTAAATCATTAAAGAAGATTTGGTGTACCATCTCTGTGTGTATATGCTGGAATATGTGCAGGAATGGAAGAAAGTTTACAACTTAAATACAAATGTTTATGGCTTTTGGTCTTTTGGTGAAATCTACAGGATGTAAAGGATGAAGATAGAATGTTAGATTAAGAATAGGGCCTTTATTATAGTTGTCCTCTTTTTTTTTTGGTACAAAAAGACTACTGACTCTTGTACTGCCTTAGCACCAACGTGCTGCTAGGTTACTGCATTTTTGATAAATAATCTACTTACCTTCTCAAGAAAAAAAGAAGAGAAGTGGAAGTAGTAAGAGAGGAAACTCGACCTTGGGCAATCATGTGGGCATAAAAAAGAATTCCAATACTATTGTCTTAGAGGTTGAATAAATAAGTATTTGGCCAATAATGAAAGAAGAGATGATACCCTTATCACTTACCTCATTTTAATCTTTGTTGTTCATTAGGAAGACAGAATAGGATTCTTCTTTTGAGTAGACGAAAGAAATTCAGAAATTGTCTAGGGAAAGGGGTGAGGGACAACAAAGGTACAAGTACAGAAACTACATGACATATGTATATTAAATGGTAGCCTGATTATGGTCAATTATTAAGGTGGTCTCCAATCTCGCCCAGCTCGGGGTGATTAGCTAGCTTTGATGAAGCTGGAGATTGGATTATATTCAAAGAAATGTCAAGCCTAGAAAGCTGGATGGTGTCAATGATGCCATAGTTTTTCCATGCTTTGCCATACTTTTCTCAATCAGGAGAAGCCAAAAGATATAGTTGTCAGTCTTTCCTAGCCTGGAGTGAATATCGATTAAGAACCAACCAGAGAATAGGAAAAACCTCGTTGGTCAAGTTGTTTGCAGTTGTTTGAAAGTTCAACAACAATTGGGTCTGGTATGAAGGTCCATCCTTCTGTGAATAGAGGATTGAACCTTAATTATAGTCACAAGGCTAGATATTCCTCTTAGTCAGAAGCGAGATATAAAATGGAGAAGCCATTAGAGAAGTAGGGTTTACAGATCTTTCGAAGTAAACCTAAGAAGAATGAATGAGTGAATTGCCGTGACAAGGATTTGCTGACTGCGGGAGGAAAGCACTAAAAGTGAAAGATAGGAAAAGTAACATGAAGTGACAATCTTACAAACCCTAGAAGTCACCTAAAGGAATGGAAGTGCCACAACTCCTATAAGTCATAAAAAGATAAGAAGAATCGGGTTCTATAACAAGCAACAAAAAAAAAAAAAGAAGTTCAACCCTTTATTACAATGGAAAAGGGGGTGTAAGAGTGGATTTTATGTGAACTTATTTCTTAGGTAAGTCTACTTGTGAGATTTCACTGGGTATGTTGTTGTTGTCTATGTTAATGCTGATCCAACTGGTGATAGTTACCCTCAGTTTTGTTGCTTATTGGAAGTGCAATTTAGTCTTTTAGCCAACACATCTATTGTTGATTGGATGTGCATTTTCTTTTTGTTATTCTAGGATGAAGCTGATCTAATTTACAGAGATGACGAGCAGCAGTTTCTAGCCAGTGCAGACTATCTTACCAATGTTGGCCTGCCTGCCTTGATTTCATGTTTTGAAACTGCAACATCCGAAGTTCTAAAAGGGTAGGCTCTTTACTTCTTTCTTTACTACTTGGAATTCAAAATGTGTGATGGAATTTTAGTGGGTCGCTCAGTTTGATTCCCATTTTATTTTCAGTTTGGTGACCGACTAGTTTTGGTGTTTGGTTCTTTTAACTGAGCGATGGACTTATGAAATTGATGATTAGATTCTTTAATTTTCCCCCCTACTTTTTCCTTTTATGTTTTAGTATGAAATGAGTTTAAATGAAGAAGTGAGGATTCATATGCCATCCCCAACTTGTTTGGAACTGAAGCCTAATTGTTGTTGTTTCGCTTTTATGTCGAAAGTGAGATTTTTCAATATTCAGTTGCAATGAACTGCTAATTAGGGCTAACCTTTATAATGAAAACTTACGAATTAAAGTCTCAAGTGATTAAGCCATAGGCTGTTGTCTTCGAATTTCAACCGCAATGTTTTTCCTTTGCCGTTCTTCCGAAAAAAAAACGTTTGCCATAACTGTGTAGCCATACTTTAGAAAGTTCAATATTATTATCTTAATTGGTTTCTAATGAGGATAAAATCAAGTTGTGCATGATGCAAGAGGTTGGAAAAAATAAATGCTTGACATATTGTGGCGATGCTCATTTGTGAATAGCTTCTGGAGTGCAACAAGGTGGAGATTTGGTTGAATTCTGCAGCACTGATGTGTAACTAGTGTAGTCTGGCAATGATGATAAGATAAGGGAGAAAATAAATGCATAATATATAAACGTACGCTCAAACTTGGTCTTAGTTGTCAAGTAAATACTCCAACTTTGCGTATGCACATCTAGAGACTTCAACTCCTCTCCACTGTATCATAATCTGATTCGTCTCTATTGTGTCCACGTATTAATTGATACTCCCTCGGTCTCATTTTATATGGCACCGTTTGACTTGGCAAAAAGAAAGACTTGTGAAACTTGTGGTCTAAAACATCCTTAGATATTTTTTTTGAGAAAGAAAACAATCCTTAGATATGTGTGGTTGTAAATCATTTCATTAAGGGTAAAAGGGAAATTTTAAAGTTAAAATGTTTCTAGTTATAGCAAAGTGGTATTCTTTTTGGGACGAACTAAAAAGTGCCACATAAAATGAGACAGAGGGAGTAATATAGACCCCCTCCAATAAATCGCTGCGTTGGGTGTTCATGAGATACAATGGGGAAGAATTGGATTGTTTGGTTGCCAATTAAGACCGAGTTTAGGTGTCTAGATGTGCACTCTCAAAGTTGGAGTGTTTATTTGCCAGTTGAGGCCAAGTTTGAGTATCTGGTTATGCATTAACAGAAAGGTCAAGGGAGAGAGGGATAGTATTTGGGTTTGCGGAAAAAAAAGAAGCAAACGAGAAAGTCAAAAGGTAGAAAACTAGCTTTGGAACATAAAAGCTCAACTCCAGAACAATTTCTTGTGAGAGCTAGAATAATCAAACCCATGTGCTATGCTTGGACTCTTCAACAATGTCAACGGGTGCATGTCGGATTCTCCAGAAAAATTGTGTTTTCTTAGAGAACCCGACACAGGTGCGGCATCAAAAGCAAAGAGTCCAAGCAACTTAGTCCCTATGTGTTTTAAAGCATAGCATTTCCATCAAACCACAACCCAGTTCTTTTGAAATTGTATATTATTAATTATGTACATACACACAGAGAGAGAACTGAGAGATTGACGATAGACTCAAAATACCTAAATTTTACTATTTGGGAACCACATCCTGAATCTGATATGTACCAGGTTCTGCTCTCTCCGGTGTATCTGTGTGCAAGCAGTAGATGAGATAGCTCGCATATTATTCTTCCGCATTATGTTTCCTTTTGTAATTTTACCTTGTAAGACAGTGGAAGTTAGATGCACCACTCTTTTTTTTTTTCCTCTTATAGTTGGCTATAAAGGATGTCCAGTTGGAAGCCAATCAATATAAAACACTAACTTTTGAGCAAGGAGTCTTCTGAGTTATCAAAATTTGATTATTCACTGTCAATCTCCTAATCCTATGGACAATGAAAAGGATCAAATCATCCCCTGTCGATTTACGGGGTTAATCAAACCTTTAACCTGCATATGAAGCCCAACAAACAAAGAAACCGTAGGACCATAGGATTGCAACCCTAGGTCATATAACAGATATAATAATATAGGACCATGCTGGGCCGGTGGGTGTTCACTAAGAAAATATCTCTAATTCGATGCTATTTGGAAGGTGTGATGCGTTGGAACATTGTCCTCCCAGAGTTGAACACTTTAGTGGATGGATGGCAGACGATTGACCTCCTTAAACCATAGGATTGCATATTATATATAGCCTATATATGAAATTAGCTATTTTTTGCCAAAATGTGTCTTAAATTTTTTTGAACTTTTGGTTTGCAGAATACAGTTAAAGGATTTCTTCAACACAACTGTACTTCGCGATACCATTCTGCAGATATTGCACACCTTTCTGTGCATGGGAAGCCCTCATCACTGGATGGGTTTTTTGATGTCAGAGCACTCTAAACTATATAACGCTGCTGCTACCTCTAGCAGTGATAGTACAGAACCTTTGCGTGCGTCCAAATTTGAACAACTTATGCTGGAGGCACAGGCCGTTTTGTCAAGGTACTTTTGTTTGCTTTTCCCATTGTGTTGCAAAACAAGATTCAGCTTGGTATACCTAGTTCTTCACTACATTGTGATACAAAATTTTATAATGGTTGAAGCACTAGAGGAATATTAATCTGGAATGTGAAAAACAACTATATGCACATTGAGAATTTCTCTATTTCAAGCTGGAAATCCAAATTTTATTGCTCTGGAACACATATTGGAAATATTCACATTTTCATGCTGCTTTGAGCACAAAGAAAATGACTGAACTCCCCGCCTCCACCAAAAAAATGAAAGGAGGAATATTAGATTAAGAAGGCAAAAAAGAGGAGAGCTCAGCTGTTGTGTTCCTTGTAAAGATAAGTTTAGAACTCAGTGCGGTAGATAAAGCAAAATGTCTGCATTCCTTACCTCTGAATTGATGCCTGACAGAGTTCAATATTGACAAACTTCCAAGCATTTGTTTCTTATATTATCTTTTTGGCAAATCTGTTGGTTGATTACTTATCCTTTTGTTGGGCAGCTCTGAATTTGAGAATATTCTGGATATGTCGCTTAAAACAGTGGTGGATGTGATGATGGAAGACATAAGGGTCCTCTGTGGAGACAACAATTTAAAATTAGGCATTCCATTAGCTAAACTTCTACCACGACTTGCTCATATGAGTCGCATCCTGCTTGAAGAACCCAATAGGGACAGGTACATCCAAATTGTGCAAGACATGCCAGAAGTGGAAATGTTCTTCACCTTATTATATGCAAGCACACCAGCTTCATAGTGTAGGAGCATGTTGTATTCTTGTGTAGCTTCAGCGTAGGCGTGGATGTAAAAGATTACATATAGCTTTTTGTTAGTTTCATGAAGGGCTAAAATTTGGACAAAAATAAGAAAACTGAAGATTTTCTGGTGAAGTTTCATTCTTTCTGTTGCCAACAGTGTTGCTTAGTAGTATTAATTTATCATGCAGACTGATTATTTCATCAGCTGAATTTAATGGCTTAAAGCTGCTTTCAAAGCGTTTTCCTAGCTTTGTTGAATAATTTTGCTTGATTGATTGTCCATGTGTGTATTGACTTGTGCTTTTGTGTGCATACTTGAAAGTTAAGATTAGCAGATGTTACTAAAGATACCTTTGTTTTGAGTATATTGGAACTTGATTGATACGTGCATCCTAAAGATTGTAGAAGTACTTTCTGATGATTTGATCAGCCATTCATGGGATGAATGAATGAAATCCTTCATGATCAATTGATGGTGATTTTTACTGTGCCTAGAGAGGAGGGAAGGGAACCCTTCAGTCCAAGAAAAGGCGGCGAAAAACCGAGCTCAGCTCCTGCATCATTGGAGCAAGAACATGTCCCAGGATCTTATTCATCTGCTTTGACATGCTCATGAGCCAATGATCCAGCAGCAAAGATCAGTCCCAATAACCCACCTTGGGTTGGACAGAACAGTTTCCTTCTGTCCTCTGCTTTCTCAAGTAGCTAGTCAGAGGAGGAGCCTTTTATATTATATATACATTATACAAATCGTTTGACTAAACATGGAATTTAAAGAAATTAAAGTACTAAGAAACAGCGCTTTCACATGTTCTTACATGATTTTGAGGAATACCTTCCGTGTCTCACTTCATTTTATAAAGTGCGTCTGCCTAATCTCTTTGTTTAATTACTCCCTCCGTTGATCCTTACTTGTTCCTTATTGATTTGGCACAACGATTAATAAATAAATATAATATTTTGAAAAATATAATAAGAAAATAACTATAATTAATAATAAAACTTAGATGTGATCAAGGTGCTTGCAAGCTTAGGGTTAGCAGGTTGTTGACTGGGAGAGCTGGTAAATAAGGACAAATTAGGAATTCAAAATTGGACAAGTAAAAATGGACGGAGGAAATAATAATAGACCCTTTATATTTACTTCAAGACAACTACTGACGGCGCAATTAATGATGTCGAATTTTTATTTCCTAAGATAATTATTTTAAAAATAATCTTTAAAGCAAATCCCATTTTGCGTATTAAAGATTCCCGGTACCTTCATGGTCCTCACCTATAAAAATTAAAATGTATAGGAATAGTTCATTTTAATTTTATTTATTCAAAAAATCTTAAATGAATAGATGACAAGATATTTGACATAGATTATAAACAATGTATAATTACTATTAAAGCACATAAGTTTGGTGCCATTGAAAAGAAGATGAGAGGTGTAATTATAGTGTTTGGCGTTCAATATATTATCAGAGTACAATGGTATTACCACCAAGGGATGTGATGCAGTGAATGGTATTGCTCCTCCTAAGAAGTCACGAGTTTAAGTCCTCAATATGAAAGGAAAAAAAAATACAACGTTATTTACTTAATGTATAGGTTAATTGGAAGTGACTTATATGCCCATTACTCTTCTTTTTATTGACTTTACCATCACTAAAGTTCAGGTTAAATTGTCATGCACAATTTCTTTTGTTTTTAAAGGGTGTGACTATAGTATAAGAAAAAAATTAAAAAGAAATTTTCACTATACAAAATAATAGAAATAAGTGTCAAAAGCATACTTGAACTATCTTCTTTCTTTTTTGAGTTTCATATTAAAACTATTACAAGTGTGAGTTTCATATCTAAACTAATAAATTCAAGGGTTCGGTTATTCGCCGATTTAAGTAGTAGGTCAGTTGGGTTTAGAACATCGTAAAACAATTTGATTCCTATCTACCGTTGGTGTTAAAGGGAGAATTGCACTGGTTTAGTCAAGTAGAACCTGGTTGTGTTGCTTGATGCTCCAATCGAAAATAAATCAGTGGGGTTATGCCGAAAAACAAGCGCCCCTTAGCGCCTCGGGGCGGGAGCGGGTGATAACCCTACACGTAGGCAACAACAACACTGACTAGGTTGCTTCCCGGAAGATCAAACCCAGTTGCTAGGACAAACTTGGTATACTGTCTTCCCTGTGCATTGCAATTATTCCACTAGTGCGAGTCACATTATCTGTCATTTTCGTTGTTACTATTCCAACTGTTAAAACTAGATTCGCTTGTCTAGGACTCGATCTTCGTACGAGTCCATAATGATCGATATTGACACTAATGGTATGTGAATGTAACTCGTTGTTGAAACAACTATTCAGAGTTCCTAGAGCTCGAAAACACAACAATCTCATCATGGTGTATGTCCTACACTCTCTTTTATTTAAAAAGATTATCACATCACACTCCATATAGACAAAATATTTTACCTTGACAAAAATTAAATAAATTATTAGTATTAGTTAAAGTTAAATATTAAAGTATTACCATCTCAAAAAAATTATAAAATAAAATATAAAATATTTTTTTTATTCCATCCCATCACTTCCTCTCACCATAACCCACCCTCCCGCCACCCCCACTCCACCCCTCTGTCCCCCAAACTTTTAGTGGTTTTTTTAATCAAAATTTCTTTATAAAAGTTTTTAAAATAATTTTTATTTCATCTCCCCCTACCTCTTCAAATAATATTTTTTTTAAAATTCACTCCATCGACCTAATTCTCCGCTTTCAATTTTTACTTGCCACAAGAATTTTTAAAATAAATTTTTATATTTATTATATTCAGTACGCAATTAAAGAATATATTTTCTTAAAAATATATATACAAAATGAGAAAAATATTTTTAAAAATATAAAAATAAATTAAGAGTGGAGTGTTAGATGGGACGAGATAAAATTTTATTTCTTTAAAAAAATAATATTAATTTTTTTTAGGAAGGAGCGAGGGAGGTGGTGAATTTTATTTTTTTAAAAAGTATTTTATAAAAGAAATTTTTAAAAAATAAAAGGTCAAGGGATTGTCGAGAGAGGTGGGGATGGAGAAAAGGGGAGGTGGTGGAGTTGGGTGAGGAAAAAGTTTAAAATATTATTTATTAAAAAATAATTATTTTTAAGAAAAATAATTCTTGAAGGGATAGTAATACTTTAATTTTTAACTTTTAACAAATATTTATAATTAATTTACTTCTTGTGAAGGTTCATTTAATGTCATGTGGCAAGGTATTTTCAAATAACAGACAGTATATTATGTACATCATTAACGTGTGTTTTTCAAATTAATATGTGATACCTTAAATAAAGGCATTTTCAAATAACAGACAATATATTATGTACACCATTAAGATGTGTTTTTCAAATTAATATGTGATACCTTAAATATGAAATTAACATTCTGAATAGTTTAAGTATAATTTTTTTTTTAAAAAAAATAAACATATTTTCAACACTTATCTCTAAAATAATATTACCTACTAATTGAAGATAGTCTAATAACCCAACCATTGATTCAATCAAATAGATCTTTCTTTTCTAAGAATAATAAAAGTTAAAAAGAAAAAAGATAAGAAAAATTACGTAACTAGGCAAACATATAATATGTATTTACATTATACCACTATAGTTTGAAAAAAATTACAATTTATAGCTATAGTTAGGGTTTGATTGTTATTTTCTCTCTCATCTATTTTCATCTCTCTCCTCTATCTCTTCAATTTCTTGTCAGATATACAAATACATATGTATATCAACTGCATATATACAATTATTTTGATAGATATACACAGTCAATTCGACAGATACATATATACAATTCACATTTCTCCACTCTCTGCCCTCTCTCCTTCCTCTCTCGATCTCACTCATCTCTCTTCTCCCTTTCCCAATCTCGTTTGCTAAATATATAAATACATATGTGTATTAGTTACACATATACAATTATTTGACAAATATACATATATAATTTGACAAAATATACATATACAATTCACTTCTCTCCACTCTCTGCCCTCCCTCTCCTCCCCTCCAAGTTACATAGTCAAAATTATATCGTGTAATTATGTAAAATATAGTTATTTGATCATATTAAATTTCAAATTTAGACTATTCATAAAAACAATGCTATTGGGAATTTGGGATATTTACAAGGGTAAAATTGGAAGAGGATGATTACCTAAAAAACGAAAAAGTAATGACTAATGAACGTTATATCCTTCCTCCGTCAAGGCTCGTACTCGTGAGAAGGTCGGAGCAACAATGGCGACAAAAGACGGCGACGTATTGATGCTAGAGGCGCCGCCGGAGTCTCGGCCGGCAGTTTCTAGTAGTGCGGAAGTGATAGATGCCTTGCCGTACATTGATGACGACTACGGTGATCCAAATGTGAAAGAAGAGGTGGACCGTTTGGTCGAAGAGGAGATGCGCCGCAGCTCCAAAAAACCTTCCGATTTCCTCAAAAACCTCCCTCCTCTTCGTAAATTCAACTTCGAGGTTTCAGTCTATACTTGCTAATACTTCTGCTCTTCAGCTCTTTTCTATGTGAATTTTAGGGTTCCATTTTTTGAAATACTCATCCATTTCCACGGGTATTAGTTTTATTAGAGGATAAGAAATTGTTACTTTGTCTTGAATTGTGTTGATTTGATAACTGCGTGATGAGAGCATGGTTTTTGCTTGTCTAATGAATGAATTGGTTTTAGAATCACCCGATGCTTGCGAGGGAATATGAGAGAGTGAGAGCTGGAAAACCTCCAGTACAGATAGATACTTCGCGATATGGAATTGAGGTGCCGCCTGTGAACAAGCGCAATGATGAAACTGCATGGAAACAAGCGCTTCAAAAAGCTCAGCGATTACTGCAGCATCAAGTGATCAGGTACCTACTAGTAATCAGTGATGAAACTAGAGGAAGTATTTGTGAGAGTCTCCTCTTTTGCAAATTATTTAATTATGGTTCTCAGTTTAAGCTCATTTTTGATGTATGGATTATACAAAAGAAAAGTACATGTCTCATATTTAGTCTATATATGTGTGAACTCTATATATGCCACATGTTAGTTAATAACCCTTATTGGTAGGAAGAAACTTTTTGTAGCAGTTCCTCAATAATCTTTACATGCAAAAGAAATAGAGTCTGTAAGGCTACAAGGTTTAGTAAAATAGATGTTGCAGTGAAGCATAATAAAGAGTGTTTCTTCCAAAGAAATAGCTAAGATATGGTGAAATTGCATATTGCATTTCCCAAGTAACTTCTGGATAAAAGGATTTTTGTTTTGGCTTCTATGTAAAAGCTGAAAGCCTGCACAACATGTGGGGAAACATAGTACGATTTGTTGAGTGTCGGAGAGCGTTTGTATCTATTTCAATGAAATATGATTCTGGAGAACTTGTATACTATCAGCTTCAGCAGGTCATATCCTAACAGAAGACATGTGAATTTTGTGTGACTTTATTACCAAAGTTTCTTACTTTCTTATGCTGTTATTAATCAGGAAAAATTCCTTTTACATCACAATGTCCTACCTGTATGTGGAGGCATCAAGTACTTTGATACTGAAACGTTCATGCTTTTGATATATTATGGTTAAAGAATTTCCCCTTTTCTGTTGTGCACTACAGTGCTTATTGCTTCTGTAACCAGAAGTTAATCTTGTATTCTATAGGCTAGAAAATCTGGATCTAATGTCAAAGCATGGTCCTGATGTGTGGAAGCTGTATAATCAACGATTGGAGGCATTTTTAGCCAGGTTCTTTTTCTTTTACTGATTTTTATTTTTCATGGTGCTCTTCTATCTCATCCTTACGTAACAATTTACTGATGCCAACCCCAACTTGTTTGGGATAGAGGCATAGTTGTTATTGTTCAGCTATCTCATTTATTAACCATGTACTGCTACTTCTGTCTTGGTATGATTTTACATGCTCCATCCGTCTGTTCACTTTGTATGGCAGTGCATGATTGGATGGGGTCAAAGAAAGAAAGAGAACTTTTGCACATGCTGAAATACCTTTAGAACTTGTTATCTTAAACAAGTCAATGGCATTTTGGCTACAAGAATATGTCAATCAAGAGAAAATGATTAGTTTAAAGTTAATAGAGTTTCCAGCTATAGCTTGTGTTATCTTTTTGCAACAAACTAATAAGGAACTAATGCCATAAAAAAAAGAACAGGAGTAATAGATATTAGACTGAAAATGATACTCCCTCCGTCCCATTTTATGTGGCACCTTTCTTTTTTGGTCCGTCCCAAAAAGAATGTCACCTTACTCTAATTGGAAACAATTTACCTTTAAAATTCCCTTTTTACCCTTAATGAAATTATTCTCAACCACACAAATATCTAAGAATGATTTTAGACCACAAGTTTTAAAAGTTCCTTTTTTTCTTAAACATCGTGCCAAGTCAAAGGGTGCCACATAAAATGGAACGGAGGGAGTAATAGAAATTTTCATGCTTTGGACAAAATGACCTTGACGACTATAGTAACTATTTTGGACTTTTTTCCTAGAGTAAATACTTTTGCATCAAAATACGTGAAGACAACAACAACAACAACAACATACCTAATGAAATCCCACAAGTGAGGTCTGGGGAGGGTAAAATGTATGCAGACCTTGTTTTCGGAAGACACCCAACTTAAATATATCAGCCTCAAAAGCAGAAATACTAGATATAAAAACAACTATAGTGGAAAGCAATTGAAAACTCATAAATACAATAAAAGTAGCAAAATAAATGACGGTAAATAACAACACTGTTAGAATAGGAATAGGTAAATACAATCCTACTTAGAATAGGAATAGGAATAACAATAATATATAGAATCCTAC
>JBCEWC010010728.1:0-17373 GCA_038996855.1 Solanum aculeatissimum
GTCTAATTCCAAGTAGTAGCTCACTTGGTCTCTCATGTTGTCGGTTGAGGTCACATCCCCGCTATGATATGTAGGTTTGCACTTCATGCATCACGACATGACATGACATATTGGTATGATATGAATTACTTTGGCTATGTGCACTCCTTTTCGTACCATGTGTGCCCTTTTCATCTAGTCTTGTTGTAGGATCATGTGTAAGTGCATGGCATACCCGCATACTTGGTGTATTATATGTGCTAATCCATACTCTTTGTCTACATGTTCTAACCATGTAGGGACCGAAGATGACTTCCTTCCATCGTTGGACGTCTAGTGAAGACTTTGAAGTGTTGCTTGTGGTGAGCCCTATACTCTAAGTGCAATACTCAATTTTATCTACCTTATGTCTTTAGTTTATGTTTCTTTATCTTATGACTTGAGGGTGAGCTCGAAATATGTCGAGGCCCTGTCTCATCTTATGTAGATGCATTGTTGGACATATCAAACTCTATTATACGTTATGCTATATGTTACTTGCAATGATATGAGTACCTATGTTCAACAATGGTTCCTTATGTTATGCTTTCATTTTCGCTTATGTTATTGTGATGATTGGATTGGGAATGTGCTTGTGTGAAAAGTCCCTAACTCTTCTTGCCCCCATAGCTTGATTCATATTTACCCACCCCTTAGAACGTAATTGCTATGTGCTATGTGATTCATGCTTATCCCATTCCCGGCAGCATCCTCATAGCTTGAGTCCAAAGCCCAGAATCCCCTAGACTTATGTGTTATTTGTTATGTTTATGCGCTTTTGAACTGATGATGTGTGTGATGATGCTATGATGGCTTGATCGAGAACTCTCGAGTTCTCCTTCCCCATGTCACATCTAGGCCCTACTGGCGGGTCGTGACAATGGTGTTGCCTGTGGGTTGTCTATTCTTTAGGAAACTATCCTGGTGGGGTCCTATTATTTGGTCCATTATTGGCCTTAGGCGCAGGGCTAGGATTTTTGTGATAGTTTTGTAGGTGATATTGCATAGGCTTATAGGCCTGTAGTCTTGAAGTTTCAGGCACTTTTTTATTTTGGGATGAGACAAATGTGTGTTTTATTGATTTCTTCAGGGATTTTTCTTTGTGTGAATGTCTTGATGCAAAGTTCAACTAGGGATTTTATCACTATTGGCCAATATTTCTGGTAGGAACATGGGCACAGTCCATTAGGACTAAGTTCTTTGTATTTTTGGAAATTGAATACTACCTGTTTTATTTAGTCCTTTGTTGGACTCCTACTTAGGCATGTTAGGTCCATGTTCCTTGTTGTTAGGTTTGACTGGGGAGTGGACCAGTGCGATGCCATATGGCTCGTACTGAAGAGAGTTGAGAAATAAGTTTGGACTAGGGATTGGATATCAGTCAGGTTGTAGGTCCATTCCTCTTGATCATTTTGGAGTCCTATTATTTTGTTTCTCTGACGTCTATTTTTGAGGTGTGAAAGAATTTTTTGTTTACGTCACCTTCGTTTAGCTAAGTAACTCTAGATTTTAGCCTCTAAGATTCTTCTTCTATTTTAAGAATGTTATTGAATTTCTTAGTTAGATCTTGTTCAAGGTGTATTAAGAATAGATTATGAGGGCCATTGCTGGCCTTCATGTACGTTGGTTGCAGCAAAGGAGTGGTCATGGATGGTTTGTCGTATGTAGTTGGTTGATTTTCCCTAGGGGTCTCTGCAGGGGATATGGTAGGGTTGTTTTAGCTGTCACATCACCCAAGCTTTGGGGCTTTTGGGATGGATTTTTCCCCAAGCTTGTGGATATTTTGTAGGGAGAGTGATTATCTTTAATTTTATTTTTGATTTTTTAAAGCGGGCTCACTTATGATGTCACTTAGAGTGATGTCGCTGAACATAATGATTAATAATTTTGCCTATTTTAATTAAACAAGGTCTAATATTCCTTCTAATCAGACAATTGTAAGTGGCCAAAAGATAAATTCTGAATAGTTTCTCCTAAGAAATTTGAGAATATCAAATTCTCGAGGCTCGATTACTCATCAGTTTGCACTTAGCCATTCTCCATAGGTTGCGATGATCCTGTTATTGAGAAAGATCATCTCACTTAGCCAAATCATTGAATAATACTTGGGTTAACTTGGGATAGGGGTTTTGTGCGTTTTAGCATGTTTTTGGACCCTAGCTCTCAATACCAAGCAACTCTCTTTTAAAACATACTTTCTACTGTTATATTCGGCCATATTATTTGCGAGGGTATTGCTCTAAAAATACACGCAAGTGTATGTGATGAAGCAAGTAATACAATGACTCAAAGAGTTGGGTATCACATCCATATGAATTGTAATTTAGCAACAATATAACCTAGTTTATTCTAATACCATGAATTTAAATGTAATGACTTTACCCTGTTGTCATGGATAGGTAATTGGGGAAGAAAATTGGACCAAAAAACATCTGAGTAGCAAACTTAGAAAATTTTAGCCTAGGCTAGACTTGAATGAAATTTGAGTCATGTGAGGTCGGGTGAAATACAGTAATGGATTAGGGGTTAATTCATGAGTTTGATCTTTTGAGTTGATAGAAGATAACAAGGAGCCTTTACGACTTTATGGAATTGAATCTGGGTGAGTAAAACCCCCAAATTAATCTTGACATAAAGAGGAGATTATTGAATGTCATGGATTGAGGGTATTTTATGAAATGGGGACTTAAGATGCGAGTTACAAGTTTTTGTCTCTGTGCAATTTACTATCATAGGAAGAATCCTGCTATGGTAGCAAAGTTGTAAGTTTTATGTTAGAAAAGTTCTAGAATTATTTTTACTTTTTCCACTTCATTTTTGAGAGGCTAGAGGTGATCTAGGACTTGTTTTCTTCAATTTTTCACATCTTTCATCTAAAAAGGTAATTAATCATTTTTTTAATTTATAAATTGATTCCTAGATCTTAGAATTTAGGAGAATGTTCTTAGGAAAAGGTTGTGACATGCAATTAATGGTAGAGAAAAGCTCTAGTTAGGGAAGATGATCATAAAAGTGGACAAGAGTTAGGATTTTGATATGATTTGGGTAATTTAGGACATTGATTGTTGATTACTTGTGGTTCTCATTGTTATAGACCAAGAGCGAACCAGGATTTTGAAAAAAAGAAGGAAAACTCCAGTTACTTAGAGTTTCAATACTTATTTCGAGGTAGGTGATTGTTTGATATTCCCATTGTGTGATATATGATAGTTAACTATTTTGTTAGCAATTCCTGCATATATATGAATAGGAAATAATGTCATGAACCTAATAAATAATTACTTATGATCGAATTGTATGCAATGAACCTATCACCAAATTTTGTGCAAATTGTGGATTATTCATTGTTCATGTGATTATTATTGTGATTATGATTATTGGATCAAGTGTCATGTTTTGACATATTATTGGATTGATTGTCATATTTTAATACATTATTGGATCAGGAGATATATTTTGACACATTATTAGAGCGAGTGTTATTTTCCAAAATATCACTGGATTGGGTGTCATGTCCTGATACATCATTGGATCAGGTGTCACATTTTGACACATAACTTGTTTAAGTGTAGGTTCCATGAGAGGGCCATTGTGAATTGTTATGATGAGAATGATAATTGTGTATTGGCATCTTGAATATGAACTATAATTTGCTATTGTTTTTTATGTGTGTGGTTTACTAAGTTGTAGTTGCCTATTTATATTTCACTTATTAAACTATCTGTGTGATCCTACCAATACACAGTGTTATATGCACAAATAGTGAACTTTATCATTCTTTTTTTGAGTACTTGACATGCTCAGGTGGCTGTTAACAAACCTCAACTAGGAGGTTGTTGATTCCAGAGTTCAAGGGTGGGGAAACTCTTTTAGGCTGCCATGGATTCTTTTATGACTCTCTGCCTACCTATTTTGGGCTTAGACTATTTACACACTTTAGACTATTATTATTTATGGTTTTTTGGTGTTGCATTTCCATATGTTGAACACTTAGATAGAGTTTTGGTATAATAACTTTAAGATTCTAAGGGTTCTTTTTGCATTATCTAGATTTCTATTGTGTTTATGAGAACTTAATTTTGGGTCTTTTATTTAAACTTGCTTTCATATCTTTATATGCTTAATTATGGTAGTTTTCTTTAGTTGGGTTGTGGTGATTGGTTCTCCAACCAAAGGGTTAGAGTAGGTGTCACTCACGATTGATTCAAGGTCAAGAAAAAGTTAATATTAGAGTCTAGGTTCATTGATCTCATTGTGCCAAAATGAATCTTGTAGAGTCTTTTGAAATGGTACAAAGACGTTTATACTTTTCTTCGAGAGGCTACAAGACTTTAGAATGTTTCTCTGATATTCTTCTTCTCTCTTGTTTTTGTGCTATAGCTTGATTTCAATTGTTATCTGGTCATCCAAATTAGTATCTAACCTCTTTCATTCTTTTGGCAATAGATGGTTAACATGCATTATAGCAGTGTCAAGCCAACAAATCCCACCAATATGCCTATTGAGGAGTCAACCACAAGAGGTCGGGGTTGAGGCAGAGGTAGAGGAACAAAAAAAGGAAGAAGTCAAGGAAGGGTAACATTTGCAAGGGGTAAGGCCCAAGCTGAGAATATACTTATAGGAGAAGTCCCTTCTGCACCATAGGTAGAGATAGAGGTAGAGGAGAATGCAAGAGTTAAGGGAGATGCTCAGGATGAGGCTACATGACTTCCTTCTTTAGTTTCAATAACTACACAACATGTATTGATATTTATGAGTGGATTGACCTATTCTTAAATCATTCTTATGGTTCTGATCGCTCAAGCTCTAGTGACTTACCCCGTTGTAGCTGTAACCCTAATATGGAGGGAACTTTAGGTAATTATGCATTCTTTCTCTTTCTGGGTTAGTGGTGACTGGTACTGAGCATGAGATATTGACCAAATTTGTGAAATTAAAGCCTCTAGAGTTCCAAGGTTCAGAGAGTGAGGTTTCTTATGAGTTCATCTTATATTGTTATGAGTTGCTTCACAAGTTTTGCCTAAGCATAAAGTTGAGTTTGTGACTTTTCAACTTCAAGGTGAGGCTCAATAGTGGTGAAGAGCCTTTGTAGAGTGTTGATCTCTAGTTTTTCCATCACTTACTTGGGGCTTAATTTCATGATTTATTCTTGGAAAAGTATGTGATCCTTACTTTGAGGGGTAGCAAGAAGAACGAGTGCATAACACTTGACCAGGGTAGCATAACTCTAGCATCCTATGAAATTGAGTTTCATGCCTTGTATAGATATGCTACTCAGTTGGTGACTACTGAAGAGGAGAGAATTTGATTATTTATCAAAGATTTAAATCTAGTGTTGTAGGTCTTATCTATTCATATGATTACTATAGGTAAGAGTTTCAATAAGGTAACAAATTTTGTGAAGAAAGTAAGAGAGTCTGGGCAGGCCAAGGATTTGGCCAATAGGCCCAAAATGCAGGTAACTTCCAAGGTTCTTACTCTAAAGGTTCAGGTAAGTCTGCTATGACAGACAGATCGATATAATCAACCATTCTTACTTGAACTGGTGGTTATTCTTGGACTTCATAATAGGCTATTGCTGAAGATGGTCAATGAGATTCTTCTATACTAGATACTCAAACTTCTCTTGATCACAATTGTTATAATTATAAAGTTAAAACATGTATAGAGAGTGCCCCCACCCCTATATAACCAACCCCATATAACAACAAACTAGAACCATGGCATCAGTAGATAGAAGCAACAAAGGTAGAGGACGTCCATAAGGTGAGCAAGGTAAAAATTAGAGAGGTTGTGGTAGTCAAGATATTGGTAATGCAGGTAAGAACGCAATGCAAGTAGGCAAGGAAGTTACCCATCAGGATGACAGGGCTTAGTTTTATGACAGAGGCTGAGGCGCCTGATGTCGTGATCGCAAGTACTATTCTTATCTATGATTGAATGACTACTATTTTATTTGACCCAGGCCCTACTTATTCTTATATGTTGGTAAATATTGTCTTGGATATTTATATGATTTGTGCCTTCTTGATCCCCCTATTCATGTCTCCACCTTGGTTGGAGAGTCTATTATAGTGTCCCATATATGTCGTGCTTGTTTTATTTTATTTATGGGATTTTAGGCTTGGTCTAATTTGGTGATTTAGACATGATTGATTTGATGTGATCTTAGGAATGATTTGGTTGTCCCCCTAACACATAGTGCTTAATTATAATGCTAAATCTACGACTTTAGAGATCTTAGGTAGGGTAAGGTTATAGTTGAAAGGGGTATACAAGCCTAAGCCAGTTAAGGTCATATCTTTTATTCGAACTAGAAAAATGGTGGGGCAAGATTGTTTAACATACTTGCTCATATTCAAGATCTTGATGTAGAGCCTCCTTCTATTGATTCTACTCCTATTGAGGCTGTCTTTAAGGATGTATTCCCTATGGATCTGCCTGATATGCCTCAAGATAGACATATATATTTATGCATTGACTTAGAGATAGGTAGTCACCCAATATCCATAACTTCTTATCGCATGGATCCAGCAGAGCTAAGGAAACGTAAGGTTCAAATCCAAGAACTCTTTATAGTGCTTCACATGGAGTGCTCTAGTCTTGTTTTTTAATAAAAAAAGATGTTATCTTGAGGATGTACATAGACTATCGACCATTGTATAAGGCCACTTTCCAAAACAAGTACCCATTACTTCGTATTGATGATCTCTTTGATCAACTACAAAGCTTATCATTATTCTCAAAAATTAATTTAAGGTTTGGTTATCATTAACTAAAGATTATGTTGGAGGATGTGCCTAAGACTGCTTTTAGAACAAGGTACAAGTACAATGAGTTTCTAGTGATATACTTTTGGGTTGACTAATGCACTAGCAACCTTCGTAAGTTTGGTGAATAGGGTGCTTTAGACATTAAAAAAATTATCTATAACTGTGTTTATTGATGACATGTTAGTTTAATCAAAGAGTTAGGAAGAGAATGCAGACCATCTTTGCATTATTCTAAGTGTCTTAGGAAAACTAAACTATATGTAAAATTTCCAAAAATGAATTCTAGTTGTCTTCTATTTCCTTCTTGGGGCATGTCATTTCAAGGTAAGGGGTGATCGTGGATCCCCAAAAAATTGAAGTAATTAGGAATAGGGTCCTACCTAGCCGAATTATTGAGGTGAGGAGTTTTGTGGAGCTAGCTAATTATTATCAGCAGGCTGTGAAGAAATTTTCTTCCATTGCTACACAATTGACAAGGTTTACTCAAACATTGTACCATTTGAGTGGATAGATAAGTGCGAAAAGATCTTAAAAAAGCTCATGACTTTTTTAACTACAACTTTAATTCTGGGGTTGCTAGTGGAAGGTAAGAGTTTTATTATTTATTATGATGCCTCACCTCTAGTTTTGGGTGCTGTGTTGGTGTATGAAATGAATGCCATAGATTATGCCTCACTGTAATTAAAGGTTCATAAGAAGAACAACCCAATACATGACTTGAAGTTGGCAGCGGTAATGTTTGCTCTCAAAATATGGTGACATTATCTCTATGGTGTCAAGTGTGAAGTTTTTATTGACCATTACCGTTTGCAACACGTGTTTACTTAAAATGACTTAAACTTGAGACATCGAAGCTGGATGGAGATACTTAAAGATTATGATGTTACTATCGAATACCACCTAGGTAAGGCTAATATGGTAGTGGATGCATTGAGATTGAAACAAGTAAGTATGGGTAGACTAGCCTATATGGGTTCATCTAAGCGAATCTTGGCTAGAGAGATCTAGTCGTTGGAGACTAAATTCATGAATCTAGACATCTTAGAGAAAGGTGAGGTGTTGGCCACTATTCAGTTCAGACCCTTTTCATTGAGGATATTAAGGCCAAGTAATTTCAAGATGAGAACTTGAATAAGATTAGAATAAAAATGATGTCTCATGAGGCACAACATGTTTCTCTTAAGACAGGTAGAGTGCTAATCTATAGGGGAATAATTTATGTTTTTTGAGTGAATTCTATAATTGAAAAGGTATTGTCAAAGGTTCATGGTTTGCGGTATTTTATTCATTTAGGTGTGACCAAGATGTACAGAGATCTGAGATGACTATCTTGATAGTCTGGTATGAATATTCAACAAGTGAAGTACGAACAATAAAGTCCAACAAGTTTGCTTCAGAGAATCCCCATTTCTGAATGGATTTGGGAGAGGATAGCAGTGGACTTCGTAATGGGTCTTCCTAAGACCTTGAGAAAGTTTAATTCTATTTGGGTTATGTTTGACATGTTACAAAATTAGCCCATTTGATTTCGGTTAGAGTAGATTATAATTCTCAACAATTGGGAAAGATTTATGTGAAATAAATAGTGATATTGCATGAAGTTCTATCTCCATCGTCTCATACCATGATACTTCATTTGACAATTCTCTGAAGCAAACCTCAAATCATTTGAGTTGATAGCCAAAATAACAAGGAGCCTATATGACTTTAAAGAGTTGAATTTGGGGGAGTAGAACTCCTAAAATTGATCATGACACATAGGGTAAATTATCGAACATCATGATTTAAGGGTGTGTTTTGAAATAGGGACTTTGGATGTGAGTTACGAGTTTTTTTCTCTGTACAATCTACCATGGCGGTATGAATCTCACTATGCTGGGATAAGTAGTTGCCAACATAGGAAAATCATGGGTCTTAAGTCTAGAAAGACCTAAAATTATGTTTGTGAAAGTTAGAGAGGGGACGAAAAAAGGTAGAAATGTATGTGTTTCTCTCTATGGTCCTGTCTGCAAGCTCTGAAAATGGATTGATGGGTGTTTGATTCACTTGAGGGTAAGCAAAGGCTTAAGTTAGGGGTGTTGATGAGCCCATATCTTGGGCTCATTTTGGGATTACGATGCAAAGAATTATTGTCCTCAATGTGTTGTTTTGTTCCAAATGTTGATTAATGTGTTTGTGATGTCTCAGGAATGGAGCTAAAAGTGCGTGAGAGGAAAACACTTGATGAAACTTGGAAAAAACCAAAAGTGTCAAAAAGGCAGACAAAAGCTGCATCACCAACTCATTCGGCACATTGTACAATGTTTAGAGAGACCACCTAATAATCCAGCAACCAAGTCTTAAGCCCAAGCCAAAAAGGTGATCAAAATGGACGTCGCAAAATATGTTTGGCGTATCACCAAACTGCCATGGAGACTGCTTGTTGTTGCAGAACTCAGACTCCAAGATCATATTAGAAAGGTGATGTTGAAGGAATTTTGGCGCATTGCTGACTAGGAAACGCGAAGTGATGGATTAACACCAAATCTTGCAGAGACTCATGGCTATAAGAGGATGTAGAGAAAGCGGTCAAGTGCACATTCAGCGCATCGCCAGAGTACTCGACCATGGCCGGCCTTGACCACCAAATGGCAATTCATAGCAAATACTCTCACACTTTTATAGTTACTATTTAAGCAAATTAAAAAGGACATTGTATAGATAGGGTTTTCAAGCTCTTGGGGAGCAAAATTGAGTAGATCTGCTGGTGTAAATCAATTGTTCTCTATTCAATATTGTTACCCATGACTTCAACTGAAATATTTGGTGTTGAACTTCTAGTTTCTAGCATGTGTGGCTAAAACCCCCATATTGGGGGTGTGCTTATGATATAGGTTCTTAATTTACTAATTGGATTTTTGGTATTCTGACTTATTTGTGTTGATTTGAGTGAATTTACATTCTTTTCTATGTTTAATCTATAATTTCAAGGTTGAAAACTTGGAGTTTAATTTAGATCTCTAATTGTTGCTTTAATAGGAATGATTAGAGTGTGGAATGGTTGTAATGGCTGGAAACCTTCCAGGTTTCAGTTGATGTCCTTAATCAAGGATTCAATGGCCAAATATTAGGGGTTTTGCTGAGACGTCTTAGGCCAAGCGTGTCCTTACCGATCTGTGTATGAATTCATAGTTGAATCATATGAAAGACTCGTGTGTCGTAATTGAACATGGGTTACAAGCAACCTAGATTATTCACTCACTATCAACTCATTTAGTCAATTATTTAGACCCATTTAGTGGATCGACTCCCATATTTGCGCATCCCCAATATCTTCCCTAATTTATTGAGTACTTTGCTAATTAGATATTATGTAGTTGAAATATGATTTTAATTATTGCAAACCTTAGATCCTACAATTACTTAGTCCAATGAACCACTTCAACTCGTGAACAACGATTCCCTGTGGGATTCGACCCCAACCTCTCAGTTGGGTTATTATGCTAATGACGATTGCCTCTGCTTCCTTTGAGTAGCCGAGTTTAGTGACATCAATGACCCACATAACATTTAACCAATAGTTGACATATATATACACGTATCATAGAATTCCAACCCCAATAACATCTCCCATAGTATGATGCATAGCTACCATCAACAAAGTAAAGGATCACGAAGCCTATCTTTAAGGCTCCCATAATCTAACTGCCTGTAGGCTCCCTATCTAGTTGTCAAAACTCAATGGAATCTCACCCCTGCTTAACGGGCTTCTCACCCCTGCTTAACGGGCTTCTCACCCCTGCTTAATGGGCTTCTCACCCCTGCTTAATAGGCTCTAGGGCTGCCCTTATCGTGGACTGATTATGCAACACTACCCTTGCCTGGAGTCTCCCTACGCGACATCCACGCGAAGGAATGAATGAAGTAGAATTTTCATAAATCAAAAGTAAAGTTCATAAATATATCGTAGCCTCTTTGAGATAAGCCATGGACGTCTTCACACCCATCCATAGGACTCTACTAGACGGTAGCTCTGTATAGCTGAGACTAGTGAACCTTAAGCTTTGACACCAACTTGTCATGACCCAGTCCCGATCATGATGATGCCTGCTAGATCCCACCTACAGGAAAGCTAATTACCTAACCCCAGGGTACCCATCCTAGCTCTCTAGTCATAACTAAAACTAATACAATAAGATAAGTCATCAAAACCTACCCAGAACCTAGAAGTTAACTGTACGAAGATACAATGGACACAAGGACATATCATATACATATAACAATAACTATAAAATATACAAAACCAGGAGGGCACCTAAAAACACATAATCCTACTATACAAGGCCAATGTTTAAAAGCAAAAGACAACCATCAAGAGGAAGGAGACCGCGAGGAAGACAAAGTGTTCGGTGCTCACCTAAAAGAAGTCTCCTAAATGCTCCCGAATACCTCAAAATCAACAATCACAGTGGTACCCAGACCTGCACCATGGGAAAATATAGAAATGTAAGGGGTAAGTACCAAAAAAAGGTAGCAAGTAGGTATCATCGACTGATCGAGTGAAATAGTGAATATATTTAAAGCCCAAATATATTGAGAATTGCAGCGATGTATAAAAATAAACTCAGATCAAGGCATAAGCATGTTTGGAAACCCTCAAACCACAACAGAACCAACTGAAGTGAGGAACAATGATAGACTAAACTAACTCAAGTGATGAATAGCTATACCGACTGACAAAAACTGCGTCGGCCTATACCATAACTACCCCCAACAGAGGCATAGTTCTGTACATGGTTGCAAGGCCCTAATGTCTATGCCTGTATGCCAACTGGGCCCCATAAGCACATAAGGTACACCCGCGTACATACTGATCAACCAAATCACAATAGAACCCAACTCCCAATATGACATGATCACAGGTCTGCTGTACATTATTGTAAGGTTCTAGTGTCTAAGACTGAACACTTCCTGAGCTGTTATAATCCCAGAGGGTACACCCAAACACAATCAAAGTGTGAGTAGGTATGTGGATCCATGGGTAATAAATCATGTAGCCTCGCCTCAGCAATCATATATAACCTATGTCTTTCACCCTGTACTGGCACATGGCACCTGATTCAAAATATACAAGTGTAATGATGGGATGTATCCCCTATGGAGAAATAATCTCCCTAGCATAATCAATAGTGTCTCAATTCAGAATGTCAATCATGGGGCCTCGCCCTAAAATAGAATCAACGGGGTTCTCAACCCAAATCAACTAGTGTGTAATATAGCCAGCAGAGTCCTTGACCCAAAACATCAATAGGTGCTTGGTCTTAGGAATTGGCATCCAAATCCCAGCGCTCAATTGTGGCTACCAGAACTCGAAACCCCAGGACACATAACCTAGGGACTTAGATACTCGAGCATGGCCACCAGTGCTCGAACAATAATAAGGAGTGTCATCTAGGATTAGAGGTATTGAACAGTACTCACTCAACCAATCTATCCAGATTTAGAACTTCTAAGCATATCATGCCAGAGTGAACGTAGGCGACGACACTCTTTGATGTGCTACAAAAATACAACACTTTTAATGCTTAAAACTTGGAATTTTATGTGTTCTCAAAGCAATGTTAGTGGGTTTGATGTTTTTTATGTTTATTTTTTAGGATTACAGGATTTAACAAGATTTTGGGCTAAGAGCTGCAAAATTTAAGTTTCTGAGGATTTACGGACAACTCTATGGGTCGTGGTTCATTCCATGAGCCGTAGGTTAGTTTTGTGAGTAAGATCTAATGAAATACCAGTTTTCGTAAGTTGATTCCACGAATTGTCAGTCAAGCCATAGAATATTTTTTGGGTCATGAATTGATGTCGTGCCTGAAGGATTAGATTTTGAAGATTTTCAAGAATAGTAACAGACAAAAACCCTTATAGGTTGTATGTCAGAAGATGGCCCATAAGAAGGTCTCGTGGATTTAAAGTCTGGTTTTAAATAAGCAAAGTATGAAGCTCTAGTACGGTCCGTCTTTCCTTGGATGGCCCGTAACCTAGTCCGTAGAAGCTGCTGAATTTAGTTTTCCTATTCTATTTTGAATTTGTATTTTACTTATTATAAATGAGCTTTTCAAGTCTTTTTACGTACAAAATGTATTAGGGAGGATATAAAAACACTTTGAGGGTTCTTCTTTTGTGATTTTTACATTGGTTTAATACATTATAATTTTTTGTGAAGATTGTGATTTTTTTCCTTAAATTCATCATTGTAAGTGTTTAATTATGCTAATATTTAACGTGATTTCTTCATCTACAATGATCATGCTTATCTAAATCCACAACTAGGGTTGTGAGAACTATGAAGAACTAATAAGGTAAAACCGAATAATCCATAATTCTAGGAAAGTGTGCATGCATGTATTAATTATGCTCTACGATGTGAATATTATTTAATGGTGGACAATGTTAGAACTTACCCTAATTCTTATCGACTTGATTAAGGTGGTAAGGAATGGGAACAGAGGGTAGTTAATAGGATTCGATGTGATTCTTCTCATCTAATCAACCAAACTAGATCAAGGGAAGGTTGTACTGGAACAAAAGGTAAGGGTTCGTAATGTCATACTGGGGGGATGGACCAAATCATGTAGTGAAATTTACCTCTCACTTGGATCAAAGAGTTTGGTAAACTCAACTTACTATACGTCATGCTATATACACTATAAAAGATTGTGATTATCTAGTGAGACTATGTTAGGAATTCATGGGAAACACAATTCCCTAGTTACTTCCATACTAATTTTACATACTTTTTTTTAGTTTAGGTTTACTTACTGCAATTGCAACCCCCTTTCGGGAGATAAGTAGGTTAATTCAACTTAAACTGCTTGTAATTACTCCAGGTCAAATCATATTTCTTGTGGGATTGACCCTAACTTCGATTAGATTATATATTTTGACAATAATCGCGTATCCTCTAAGTGGAGGCATAGTTTAGGTGATATCAAAATTTTGGCACCGTTGCCGAGGAATACGGCTTTAGCCTGGTTTAATTTGAGTAATTTATGAATTAACTCTTATTTTTCTTATTTTATATTTGTTGTTGATTTTATTTTATTTCAGCATACAGGTGTCGTGTATGTGAAACACTCGAAGCCGAGGCAATCCCTTGACTCCATTTGACCCTGAGATCTAGAAGACACTAAGAAGAATTTCCCAAAACAACGCAAATAATGATGGAAATAATGCCATAAATGCAATACTGAATTAGAATAATGATGATCCACCATAACTTGAGGATGTGAATCCACCACTATAGGATCATCAAGCTATGACTAACACGTGGAATTAATATAGGCTTGATCCTATGGAAGTGGATGTCAGCAGAGCTATCGTGTTATCTTCTTTATTGGATAACACAAGATTTATCATTTCGAGTGAATTACTTCAAATGCTACAAAATAGAGGATTGTTCATGGGCCTACCATTAGAGGATCTTTATAACCATCTACATAATGACGTCTTCATTGTCAAGAGCATGATGGAAAACTAAAATTTATCCATGGATGCCATTAGGCTCTGTGTCTTCCCATTATCTATAATAGGCGAAGCGACAATATAGTTATTCGAGATCCCATAGAGTTCAATCACCAGGTGGGAAGAAATGCAGAAGGTATTTTTTGAGAGGTTATTCCCGAGGTCAAAAAATTTGAAGCTGAAAGATAAGATCAATAATTTTGAGCAGTTGACTGGTGATTTGATCAGCACTATGTGGGAGAGGTTTACAAAGTGCCTAAGGAGTGTCCTTGACAATAAAATTATTGATGATACCGTGGTGGAAATTTTCCATCGAGCCTTGGATAAAAATAACCAAGTTATGGCTGACACTATCATTTGTGGGTCGTTCCTAGATTGTCCATTTCTAGTTAAAGCGAAATGGTTGGAGAAAGTGGTAAAAATGAACTACGCATGGAGGACAAGAGACAAGTCAACGACTAAAAACTCATTCTTAGTTAGCACTAATTCGGCACAAGCAAAGATAAACAAGGAGATAATACAAGAGCTAGCCAAGATTAGAACTAATATGGGGTTGTTAATAAAGCAAAGTCAAGAGCAAGTAAATACAGTCAATCATCAGCCTTAACGAGCACCCATGTACGAGGAACTTTACAATGAGGATGAAGTGCGGACAATAGAAGTATGGACACTTGGTGAAGTCTCAGTACCCAAGTTGTCCAAGTCGTGCCACGACATTAATTCAGGCACTACTTGGGAGGCAACCCAAGATGAAGATTGGCACTTAGGCACCCAGGTATGTTCTTTTTGACCCCTATGCTTTATTTTAGCTTATCTTGTTGCATTGAGGATATTGTAAATCTTTTTCGATGGGGTGTGGGTAGTTATAGGCCTTGGTGAGGTTTGAGTAGACAAAACCTATAACTATCCTAACTTTTAAGTCCAAGGGATTTTCATGCCTGTGTTCTTTTCCTAAGGACATTTATTTTCTATTGAATCAACATGTTTAGGATATGTAAGTAGTATTAGTAGCATATTGTACTAAAGTCTGTGACATATGTTGTGATTTGTGAAAAATGATACTCATAAAATTTTTCTTATGTTAGGTAGTTTTGATAACAACCATGTAAATTTGGTAATTGACAATGCTTGTTATGATAAGTTAAGGTTCAATTGTGATGAAAAATATGATCTAAGAGTCTGCGTTGATAGTGTAATCAGTGCCAAGTGTGTGTGAGCTTCTTTGCAAAATTCTTATGTTATGTTTTAATTCAGAACATGCCCTGTTACTCTGACTGAAACTGTAGGTAAATTGGTTAAGAAAGGATCTTAGGCCATTGTTTATATTAGTCCATTTATCCTAAATTGACCAACCAAATACATTGTGTATCCCTTGATCCTAATATTTGAGCTTTACATGTACCCTTTTTCTTGTAAGCACCTAAGTAATCGAGCCTTATTGAATGTGAAATCCTAAAATTAGACCTTGTCCTTTCTTGAATACTGTGCACCTTGACTCAGGAAAAAAATCTAAGTTGAGGGTGGCTACCAAAAGTGGTCCTGGTTCATAGGTTGGATATTGAGCACCACAACTCAGGCCTAAAGCCTAAGTTGAGAGTTACTGGTGTAAGAAAAAATCACACCAGGTAGAATGGGAACTAGTGATACATGAAAAGAGGGAAAAATGTGCTATGGGTGCTATAAAAGTGAATAGATACCTAGACAATAAGCTAAAGAGAAAAAGAATGCAAAAATAAAAGGCAATGGCTTAAAATTTTGAAGAAAGCACCCACAAAGGTTTGAAATAAGAGAAGGGAGAAATAAGTTGAAAATAACAGTGTAAGTAGGGCAAAAGTGTAGAATAACGCAGTGTTAAAGAGGTCCATTAGTCACTATGTTCTAAAAATATCATACCAAAGCCCCTTGAGCCTACGTTACAAGCCTAGAAAGTCCTATAGTGATCCTAGTCCAAGTAGTCGAAAGTCATAGTCATGAGTATAGGGGAAAGCCTATGGTATTGTGCATAATGTTTGAATATCTATTGTGAGTATGAGTGATTACGTTAGTCCCAAGCGTTGAATTTGAAAATATTATATTGATTGAGAAACGAGACTTCTTTCTGTGAGGGCACTTGAGTTGCACTGTTGATTCTAGACTATTTCAGTGATTGTGGCTTATATATGGTTACCCTACCTTTTATAGTTAAACTGTCATATATGTTGATTTGCATTGGTTTGTTGGATGACTGTCTGATATGAAATGATGTGTTAGTTTGGGTATCTGAGATTGCTTTTTAGATGATGTATGCCATTAGATTAAGGTCTGGGTGTTGCTATACTGCTTATATAGATCAAGTTCATCGCTTGAGGACAAACAATTGAGGGTGTTGATGTTCTCCCAAAATACAATACTTTTGATGCTTAAAACATTAAATTTTGTGTGTTCTCAAAGTGAGGTTAGTGGGTTTGTGTCACGACCCGGATAGGGGGCTTAGATGTGACATGGCGAAAGAGGACCCGAAGACCCTCGATCAAACCATCATAGCATCATTACACTCATCATCTGTTCAGAAACACGGAAGCTAAAACATGTAGTACATAAGCTCTAAGGATTTAGGGACTTGGGACTCAAGCTATGGGGATAATACGGGAAGGGGATAAGCATGCTTGCACATAGTACATAATCATTCATCATGCTCAACATTTAAATCATCATAATAACATGGAAACATAAGGCATTACCATACCATGAAAACATAATCACAAACCAAGTGAAACATAGTATCATAATACATAGCCAAATAAAAGTCAAAATGTACAAGAGTAAGATTTGTCCAAAACATGCCTCTACATAGAAGAGAGGGGTGTCGACAAGCTTTGATGCTCACCCTCAAGTCAAAAAAGTAAATACATGGAAATAAAGGTAGACAGATGGTGGCTATTGCCCTTGAACAATAGGGCTCACCACTACAAGTCTTCAATATAGAATCAAGCGTCATCCGGGAGAACGTAGTAATCACCCTCGTCCCCTACATGGTTAGAACATGTAGACAAGAATATGGGTTAGCACAATTAAGCACTAAGTATGCGGGCACGCAATGCAT
>JBCEWC010010729.1:0-17372 GCA_038996855.1 Solanum aculeatissimum
AAACGTATGTGTTATCTATTATTCATGTAAGCAATACGATCCCCATATGCTTCCGCTGCGCATATGGTTTTCCAACACTACTTAGCATGACATTCATCATTTTCTTAAGTGTTCTATTTTTTCTTTTTGCAATTCCATTATATTGTGGTGAGTAAAGGGTTGTTTCATGAATAATGTGATATTTCAAACATATTTTTTCAAAAAGAGATTCATATTCGTCGTCCCTATCACTCCTTATCATTTTGATCTTTTTGTTAAGTTGTGCTTTAACTTTATTTTAGTACTGTTTGAATGCTTCAATTGTCTCATCTTTACTCTAAGTAAATAAATAAAGCAGTATCACATATAGTCATCAATAAATGTTATGAAATACTTCTTTTCACTACGAAATGGTATTGACTTCATGTTACAAATATCTGTGTGAATTAAGTACAAGAGATTTAAATTCCTTTCAACTGACTTATAAGGATGCTTAACATACTTAGATTCAGCACATACTTGACACTTTGACTGTTTGTTTTCAAACTTTGACAGCAAATTCAAATTACTCATTTTTCGCAAGGTTTTATAATTGATATATCTTAAACATGAATGTTATAGATCATTTGTCTCAAGTAAGTAGGAAGAAATCTAAACTTTATTACTTTCAAAAACCATTACATTCAGTTTGAAAATACCCTCAGTAAGCTAGTCTTTTTCCTACGTACATATCATTTTTGCTAATTACAATTGTATCTGAAACAAGAACACATTTAAGTTCGTTCTTGACCAAGAGACTTGTAGAAATGAAGTTCTTCCTCGTTTCTGGAACATGACAAAATTTGTTCATATGATTTGGTAAACAAAATAGAAATGCTAGAGTCACCATCTTACTTGATATCATCTTTAAACACACTTTGTCATAGCCTTTAACTTTTGTTGTGAAAGAATTTTTCATGTAAATAATCTCATCAGGTGCAGGTGGGGCATATGTTGCAAAGACTTCTTTAACTGCACAAATATGTGAAGTGGCTCCAGAATCAAGTCACCACTCCTTGGGATCTCCTACTAAGTTGCATTGAGTCAACATGATACATAGGTTCTCCATTTTTTCATTCTTTTTCTTTTGCTTCTTTGAAGTGCAACAATCAATAACTTTATGTCCAACCTTCTCACAGTTATGATAATTACCTTTAAACCTCTTTTTAGGTAGGTTGTCTTTTGGTCCAGATGACTTCTTTCTCTTTTTAACATTTGACCCTTCTTCAATAATATTTGGCCCTACAGTTTTTCTCTAAAAACAATTTTTTTCTTTATATTCTTACTTTCTGAATTTTATGTGTCTTTTGAGATTTGAGTCTTCTGTCTGTTTGTGACAAAAATAAGTAGTATACAAATCCAGTCTTATTGATTAGTATTCTATATACTAAATTTTTTGTCACTTGTGACAGAAATAATGTCTAATCTGAGTGAAGTCAATGCTGGAATGATGAATATTGTAACAACGTTGACTGCACTCGGATTAGACATTGTTTCTGTCACAAGTGACAAATAATTTAGTATATAGAATACTAATCAATAAGACTGAATTTGTATACTACTTATTTTTGTCACAAATAGACAGAAGACTCAAATCTCAAAAGACACAAAAAATTCAGAAAGTAAGAATATAAAGAAAAAATCTGTTTTTAAATTTCTTTAGTTTGTTATTCCCTCTGTATTCAAACAGTAACAAAATCAGTCAATAAAGAAAACGAAATTATAAAACTATTTGAGTCCATAGAATTCACTATGTGTGCTTAAGGAATTTAATCCCCTCACTTTACCCGAGGTTATGGATTATTTTCTCCCAGAATAAAATAAATAACCTATTACAAAAGCACCTAAAATTGCTTAAATATCACCGTACGGAAGTGGTGGATTGACTTATTTTATGTGCTTTTGAGTCAAAATAGCTTTTAAGCAATTTTGAAGTATTTGAATGAAGTAAAAAAATGCTAATAAATATTTATTTCTAGGCAAAATAACAAAAATAAGTCATAAGCCAAAAGTCAATCCAAACAAGCTCTTAGTAAAAAAAAAATTTGTGTGGTGTTGCACTCATATTTTATAAATTTTAGAAGCGTCTTTGGGTCACCTGTCATCTTTAAAAAAATTTGAATAGACATCTTATTGATATTAAGATTTTGTTATAATCTTAATCAATAAAATCTATTCGTACACATTAAGTAACTGTAAAAAAATTTAAAAAATGAAATTTAATTCTTTTTAAATAAACAAACTTAATAATTGAAAATTGGGTAAGTTAGATCATTAAGACATTTATTAAGGACAAATAAATGAGATCAAAGATTATTCTTGCGTCAAAGATTTCAAGTCCAAGTTACACTAGAGTGTGTGTATGTATATATATATATATATATATATATATATATATATATATGAAAAATGAAAAAAATTAAGAGTAGGGGTCAGGCATACCAGAATAGATTTTTTAAAAAATTAAAAATAATATTTAAAATAAAAATTGAAGGGGAGGATTGGGTTTTGGTGGGGGGGGGGGGGGGGGCAGGGGGAGGTACGATGGAAGAAGGTGATGGAGTGGGGAAAGAAAAATATTTTCCATTTTTTTTCTAGTGATACTTTAATCTTTAACTTTTAGTATTTATCTAGGTGAAATATCATATGATAATTTTTTTTTAAATAAAAAAGAGATTGCAGTATAACCAACATCAAGAAAATGTAACCAAAAAAAAAGAAAAAAGATATGTATTTCTCAAATTAGCAATAGTTTAGGTATAAAACTCGCACTCCCAATAATTTAAACGTGAAACTAAAAAAATGAATAATTTAGATATGTTTTTGACATTTCTATATACTATAATATCGGGTTAAGCTGAGTCAAACCTAATTGATCCTTTTATTATAGAGGGTACAATTATGCTCTCGAGCGGAATAAAGTTGAATCGAAATAGACTTTAACATTTGTTTTCACTAAGTAGTAAGCTTTTAGAAAAATTCTTAATAAATTAATTGATTAAAAAAATAAGAACTCCTAATTTAAGGCAATAATCTCAAAATTAAATTCACAACCTCATGTGAAAACATTTATAAATATTGCAGTATCTAGTGAACTACTGTTAATCGAGTACAAAATCGACTAGTTTCATAATTTATTTAAGGAAAAATAGTCAAAAATATTTCTTAACTTTATTTTATTATTTGATTTTATTTTCGCAGTTGAAATGAATTTATTTTTACCCATCGTATCATCTATGCCCTTCAATTGGATGGAAAGCTCCGAATCAACTAAAATTAACTCGATTTCTTTTAAATTCAATAAATTCATACGAAATTACATCTCAAAATCTATATCCCCAATTTTCTCATCTCCCCTTCAATTTGCTCCTGTGATTCTTGTGGATCTCTACCACCTTATCAAGAAATCAGTGGCAATCAGGACATGGATGACATGAGGGAGGGAAGTCTGGTGTTTCTTCACCGGCGTTGCCGGTGCAATGCCTAAAACATAAAAATTCAGCCAGATTTAGACACTTTCAGAGGAGTACGAAGGCAGTTGATCTGTTTATGAAGAAAAGAGGAGAGCAGAGAGGAGGGTAGCATCGCGGTGGATAGACGGCGCGTTGTCGGAGCCGTCCGTCGCTGGAGCCATCAACTTCTATGAAATAGGAGGGGAATTTTCTTTTTTCTTCAAGTAAAAATAACAAAAAGAAAATTAAGAAAGCCATAACAACAATACTTGTTCTTGATGAAACTTCTCTATATTATCAATCTTAATGCGTATATTAAGTGTATCAAGTAGTATTATTAGCTTCCCATTCCGCTCCTGCAATGAAGTGATGTTGTTTTCATGTGAATAGTAACTCTCTTCTAGTTGATTTTTTCCCTTTTTCACCAAGGGAGTAATCCGCATCATTTTTATTTTTTTTAGGAAATGGATCTTTGGGAGATGAAGAATCCGGTGGAAATATTTTTCTGTACATTTTGGTGGTTATTTGGCAACTGTTTGGGTGGGTTTTCTGGTGAAAATTTGAGATTGTTTGATTGCTATTAGTTGATGTTGTCAGAGCCGTGGTGGTGGGTCTTTGGTGGGTCTGTGATGGAGTAATTTTTTGGTGGTTTCAATCATTTTTCAGTGATCATTTTGGTGGGTTTGGTGATCATTTTCAGGTGAGTATGGTGGTATTTTCATGGTGGGATTTTGGATGGTTTCCGAGGAGATCGTTTGGTTGGATTTTGCTGACTAACTTGTGATGTATTTGTGAGGTTTTAATAATTTTTCTGGCAGGGTTTTGGTGGTTTTTAGGCACGGTGGTGGTAGTCTTGGAGTGAAGTAGTGGTTGTTGGGCAGTGAAATTATTTGGGTTAAGTTATTTTAGTTGGATTGGGGTGAGTTAGATGGGTTGGTGAATTTTTTTTTTTTAAATGGATAATTTTATTTAATTTGGGTTTTCCATCTAATTGAGGGGTATAGGTGAAAAGTTTATTAACGTTAGGGGCATTTCCAACTTACTTTTAACGTAGACGGTAAGGTCAAACAATAAAACAAAGTTGAGGGATAATTTTGACCCTTTTCCCTTTATTTAATTTAGGACTGTGTATCGGGCGAATAATTTCATTTAACGGTTTAACTTATCGGATATCGATTATTATATTTATTAATCCGCTATCCAACCTATAAGATATCGGTTGATTTGATAACGAATTAACAATTATCGAATGGTTATTGGGTGTTGTATCGGCTAGCCTCTAATCTCTATGATATTTTTTTTATTTTGATAAACATATAGTTACACCTTAAAAAAAAAAAAGTCCTCATTTCATTATTTTAATACATTGGGTCAGTGAGTGGTGAAAGGAAAAACAATAGTACTAAAACATTTTAGTACTTGCCTTGAATAAAATAGAAAAGGCAAAATATATATAATTATCGAAAAATAAATAAGCTTTCTCTTTAGGAGTTAGGACTAACAAAAAATATATATATAATTATTCTTATATATTATGGTAAATATGAGGCTAATATGACTAAAATAAAATTTTAAGTATAGTAATATTTAACGGGTTAATGATTTATCCGATAAGGAAATTGAATAAGCCGCTCCCACACCAATAAGTCATTAATTATAAAATTTTAATTTGTTCTCCAACTGTTTATTCGATATTCCAATACCAATAAGCCAATTTTACAGTTGACTTATCGGTTATGATTCGATTTTGAACACTCCTAATTTAATTATCTAAATTGAGGATTTGTTGAAAAATATGGTTTTTTTTTTCTTATTAGACATAATTTGTACACAATAATTCAAGCAACTTAACCTATTACATCAAAATGTTAAAATAATGGGTCAAGTTAGGATAAACTAAATAACATTATACTTTAAGCTGTTTTTAGCTAGGTAGGGACTCATCACTTTTGCAATGGACTTAAATCCTTAGGTTTATGAATTAATAGTTAATATTCTACTTTTAAGTACGAATTAGGAATCCAATCATTTATTATTATGATAATATTTATTTAGCTCCACTTTATGGTTCTCCATGCTCCATACATTAATTAATCCAAAGTAAGAATCGGTTACGCCTTGATAAGAAAAAAATGATTTTTTTAAAACTAAATTGGAAAAGGAAAAAAAGCCAAACAACTGAAACTTTGCATATATACTTGAACTAGAAGTGGTATCACATTCTTAATGTCCCTCATGACTACTTTCTTTGTCTCATATTAATTGTCATATTTTTGTGCTATCTTTAAAATAAAATCATAAATAAAAAAAGGTGTTTCACTAATTCCATCCTTAGTTCTTTATAATGTAATCAATATTATTTACTTTCAAAATTATTTAATTTGAAGGGAAAATGAAAAATAACAAATTAATTTTATTTTGATTTTGTAAATTTACAAATATTTTAAAACAAACTATTTTAATAATATTGACAATTAATATGAGACGGAGAAAGATATATATGTATGTGTTGTCCACCTGGTACCCAGTGTCCTCATTGGAGCCCGATTAATCTGAATTTGCGCCGCATAGGACCTATTTGGGGAAAGCTCCCTACCAAGGATTTTTTCATACGCAAGACTCGAACTCGAGACCTTTGATTAAGGGAGGAGTAATCTCATCCAGCGTACCACATCCTTTGGTGGTATCACACACTATATTTGATTCCCTTTTTCATTTTTGGTTTTTATTTTTTCCAAGAATCTTTCATTTTGTAATTATAAATCTCTAATATTAACTCTTGATAATTCTCTTTGCTGCCTATCCCTTCTAAAGGAGTTATGAATATGAATATCACATGGAATGAAATTACATCACTTCACTAGAAATATAAGAGAAAAAAAATCAACAAATATTTTCTTGAAAAATTAGTGCGCCATGTATTTTTTTTAATGTTTTTTGTGTAAATAAAAATTATTATCCTAAAATATCCGTATATAATCTAGATAAATATTATGGGTGATAAAAGTGGGGGTAGTGGGGATGAAAGTTAGGGTACTAAAGATGAGCAATGTTGGAGGTGGGATGTCACAATCAATATGAAATATCATTTTTATAACTTGTTTTTCAAAAATCTCTACTAACAAAAATGAAAAAAATTGAAAATATACAAATAGGTCAAGTGAAATGTGTCTTACTTAAACTTTTAACTGCTTCTATTTTATTTGTTTAAAAAAGAATGATTTTTTTTGACAATATTTTAATTTTAAATTTTCACGTGATATGATTAAGATCACAAGATTTAAGAGCATTTTGATATATTTGATATAATTTTAATTTATAACCATAAAATAAAAAAATATTCTTTATTTTCTTAAATTTCATGTCAAGTCAAATTAAAATATTATTTTTAAAACAGAGGAAGTAGTTGTTTGGGTGTAAATATTCATCCCAATTTAGGGGCTCGGGTGAGATAATTGCTTTTCTTCGAAACTTCAAAAAGTTGTAACACTAGTAAATCTTTTACATAGGAAAGAGAAGGGGCAGCTAGGGTGTTAAAGATATTAGAATAGCTTTCTTTATTTTTTACACTTTTGTACCTTGTTAAGTTGCATTTAATAATCTCAAGTTTTGACATTTACTTGGTCTTTAAGTTTTGTCCTTCAAGATAAATAACTTGTAAATTTATATTTTTGTATCATAATATCTATAAGTTATGCCCAGTAAGGAACTTGACATAAATTTGATTGCTAAGGAAAAAAAATGGTGCAGTGCTAATTCCTTCACCATTATTGCGAAACAAGTAATGACATTGTGGATGCAAATTAAAGTGGAGAAGTTAGTGAGAAAGTTTGATAGCACGAATAAAAGTAAAAATTAGAATTTCACCTAATATTATGTATTTTGCCTAGAGAGTTCCTTTGGTCATTCTGGCACCCACACAACACCATAAACTTTATTTCAAGTTGGTGATACAATTGTGGAAGATTCAAAGAGTGGTTGAATGTGATAGGGTTATGTTGGATCATAAATTATTATTAATTAATTCACTCTTCTCCTTTGACATTCTCAAGGGCAAATGCGCTGACACCACTTCGCACTATACCATGTTTTGTCAAACTTCCAAATTATTTTTATCAAAAATCGAAAGGGAAAAAAAGTACCAAACTCATCTTTTCAAATGCTTTGTTTTAATTATATTTTGATATTTTTATCCAAGGAATCAACAAAATTGGGAGATTCTACTTCACATGTCATTACATAGCACAAAAGTCAATTAAAAATACATACACAACCCCTCTAACTTGTCATTATTTTTTATTTTGACATTTTATTTTATTTTCGTTCCATTTTAACCTTTCAACTCTATTTATTATGTATCATTTAAATACAATTACTAATTTTATAATTTTTATATTTGTTTTTTTATTTTTTTATTTTAATATCTACGTTTGTCCCTTAGTTTCAAAAAAATTTCTTAAGGAATTAACAAACATTTTTTTTAAAAAATAATATTTTTTTAGAGTTTCTCTTTTCTTTTCTTTTTTTGAAAAATAACCAAGGAAAGTTTGTCGATTTTTTTTAAATAATCAATTAAATTAAATAACATCATATATTTTATTTTTTTCTCATATCCAAGCTTTGTGGATTTAACTCACAAAGCTTTGTGGATACAAAAACATGAGCTAGTATTTGAGTTAAATCCACAAAGCTTGAATACGAAAAACAAAAAAAATACGATGTTATTTAATTTAATTGATTATTAAAAAAATGAAAACCAACACACTTTTCTTAGTTTTTTTTTTAAAAAAATATAGAGAAACTCTAAAAAAAAATTAAAAAAATTGTCTATTAATTTTTTAAGAATTTTTTTAAAACTAACGGACAAACGTTGATTATAAAATAAAATAAAAGATAAAGAATAAATATAAAAATAAAAAATTTGTAAATGTGTTTAAATTATACATAAAAAATAGAATTGAAAAGTTAAAATGGAACAAACGTAAGATAGAGTGTAAAAATAAGAAAGTCCAAACACATATATGTGTAGACCCTTGTTCCTAAATTTCATTTTGGCGCTCCAACTCAACCTTGTACCATTTTATCCCTTCAACTCCAATTTTTATGTTCCATTTTGACACTTCTTTCCAAGAAATCAACAAAATGAGGAGAGTGTACTTCACATACCATGACATGACACAAAAGTCAATTAAAAATACATACACAATTCATCTAACTTGTTCTTATTTTTCATTTTGAGACTTTATCTTACCTTCGTTCCATTTTAAGTTTTCAACTCCATTTTTTATGTATAATTTAAACACAATTATTAATTTGATAATTTTTATATTTGTTCTTTGTTTTTATTTTTATAATTGACGTTTGTCCATTACTTTTAAAAAAATTCTTTAAAAACTAATAGATAATTTTTTTTAAAAAAATACTATTTTAGAGTTTCTCTATAATTTTTTTTTATAAAAACCAAGGAAAGTGTGTCGATTTGTTTTTTAAATAATCACTTAAATTAAATAACATAAGATATTTTTATTTTTTTTGATATTCAAGCTTTGTGGATTTAACTCAAATACTAGCTCATGTTTTTTGTATCCACAAAGTTTTGTGAGTTAAATCCACAAAGCTTGAATATGAGAAAAAAAATAAAATATATGATATTTAATTTAAAGGATTGCATAAAAAAGAAAACCGACACACTTTCCTTAGTTATTTTTCAAAAAATAAAATATAGAGAAACTTTAAATTTTTTTAGAAAAAAATTGTCTGTCAATTCTTTAAGAATTTTTTTAAAAACTAACGGACAAACATTGATATTAAAATAAAAAATAAAACTAAAGAACAAATATAAAAATAAATAAATTATAAAATTAGTAATTGTGTTTAAATGATACATAAAAAAATAGAGTTGAAAGGTTAAAATGAAACAAAGATAAGATAAAGTGTCAATATAAAAAATAAGGGCAAGTTAGTGTATGTATTTTAATTTCATAGACTTTTGTACCATGTCATGACATGTGAAGTACACTCTCCCCGTTTTGTTGATTCCTTGGATAGAAGTGTCAAAATGAAACATGAAAATTGGAGTTGAAGGGTTAAAATGAAACAAAGTTGAGTTGGAGTGCCAAACTGAAATTTAGGGACAAGTTTAAGAGTTTACATATGTGTTTGGCCAAATATATTCCAATAAATGAACGTAATATCTCAAAATCACACGGGAGCTTAATGTTACAAAGTTAAAATGACCCTTTTGACAAGATCAAGCAAAACTAATATACTTTTAGGTTGACAAGCTTCTAAAAATTATGGTGAGATGCACATGACATCTTAGACAAATTTCATGTTGGGATAAAAAGAAAATGATTCGTGCCGATTTAAACCTAAAGTGAATAATATTTTTCCTGGACTTAGATCCTATAACAGTTGAATCTAAAAGAAAGGTACCAAAGGTTATCGTTCTATCTTTGAAAGTTAAATAATACTTTATGCATGCACTTGTGAAGTTGAGCATTATTGAAGCACCAAGAACCTAATAGGCTTTTTTTTGCCCCCTTTTTCTCTCTTCTTTAATAGGTAGGGCATCATATGTAACTTGTACATGATAATAGTTGATGCATGAACTGACAATTTGTTGACAAATATCAAGTCTGACTTTACATTATGACATATTACATGCATGTTATGATATAATATACACTATTCTTGTAGTGAATATACACTTCATAAATCACTAACAGGATATATATAAAGGAGAAGGATCAATATATGTACTTGTTATCCTCATAACTTCCCAAGCTATAGAAAAATACGTTTTGAAATAAATTCAAAAAGAATTACAGTGTGCAAACAAGAGCTATCACATTAATTTGAAAGTCTTCGTGAGTTTTAAGGAAAAGTTATCTTCTTGATATTTTTTTTAGGGCAAATTACAGAAATACACAATATTTGGAAACTTAATTACAATTATTTCCTACCTTTAAAAAAATTACTAAATTCCCTTTTTTCGCTATTTCGCTTATACATAACACACATTTATAAACTATCAGTTAGTTTCACTGATACCTAAAAAAATTAAACAACTAATTAATTACTGATACGTTTTTTAATGTTTTTCAGTATATTAAAACTGATATAGTCTAATTTTTAATAACTGATACACACAGATCATCAATAACCCAAAAATTCGCATTGTATCAATGTTGATGTTTATGTATCGACGTTTCTTAAAAAATAAGGAATTTTTATTAATTTAAGAAAAAGTTGATATATATTGAGATTATGCATGTAAAGTATGAGATTTCTATAATTTGTCCTTTTTTTTAATTAACTAGTGGGCTCATGACCCATTTTATTGAATAAAGCAAAACAGAGTACAAAAGATGACGCGACCCTTGGAATTTTGGATGATTGGCATGTAGCTGCAAAATTCATGATATGCTGATTTGAGTCCTCGCTTGGCAATCCACTAAATAATTCTTTCAGGTGAGCATCTGAAGCATAGTTCTAGTGATGATAAACTTGACACCTGCTAGCAAAGGGGGGAAGGATTATTGTCCCTGTAGCCCCGACAACATCATCGTCATCATGCACTGTTTGTGGTTGTTGAGAGCCAGATGGTCTAGGTGCAGGCTTTTGTTGTAGAAGTTGTGCTGGTAACACCCCATCATTATTCATATCATTCAAACCTAGGTCGTCGTTATCCCTATATTAGGATTTAAAGCCAACTCTCTCTGCCTTTGTGTTTCACGGTCTTGTAAGTTCATCCTCCTAATCGATCTTTGTAGCTCAGGGTCATAGAGAATCAATGTTGCACCCATACTCTAGGTAGCTGGCATACACTACTTGTTTCCTACACAGAAACAAACAAAAATAAAAAGTAAAATTAGGAAATAGAACTACCACTGAAAATAGAAAGCTAGTAGATTTTTTCAAAGTCGTATTCCCGTAAATGGCGCCATTTTTGTTAACATTCAAACATACTCCTTTCACAGAATATGGACGATTATTAGCAGACTATTCATCCAACTTAGAGTCGGGGTCGATCCCACAGGGAATAGGTTAAAACAACTCTACTAGTTATTCTATTTTAGCTGTTGGTTCTATTTTCATAAAACAAACAAATGTGGAAAAGTAAAAATTGAGGGTTTTGGTTTAAGCTCCTAACTATGAGTATGAATGCAAAAAATAAACTAAGGCTTGAACAGTTTGAGGATGACTAGGGTTGTGTTTCCCATGACGTATAACTAATAAGCATTTAACATCGACTTTATTGTTCATTATATTGCTTATAAAATCTAGCCAGTTTGATAACCTCTAGTTCACCTACCGGTCCTTTCTAGAAGTATGTCATTCATTTCCTTCCAGTCTTAGAATGTTTTCAATACTAAGCCTCGCTTTGGATTTTGGAAAACTATCACTTTCCGGTCTCAAGTTCTTTAGATACAAGCTAATTCCCAAGCCTAAGTATATCATCCCCTCCCAAGCTCAAGTGACTCAAACATAGATCAACTGTCTCTATCTCTTGTTGCAATTCCCTTTTCCTAATCATTAATTTCCTCCGTGACAACTAACGAATACGGGCAAGTTTTCAATGTGTGAACTCATCAAGATAGGCTTTTAAACAAAGGAAATCACAATACATGCAATACAAGTCCCAACTATAGCATACATTTTGCCTATTTCATTATAACATCATAGTTCCCACAACCCTAATTGTGGGTTTAGATTATCGAACTCATAAGAATTAAAATGTAAATCATGATAAAATTCATGTTTAAAGTACTTACAATGAAGAGTAAATTAAATCTTGATTCACACGATAAAATGGGAGAAGAATACAAGATGCAATCTTCACACGATAATCAAAACGTGCAACTAAAATTGTTCTCTCCTTGGTTTAGTGTTCAGGCATTCAATTTTAAGGGAAAAGTTGTTGGAAAATTGATAACTTAGCGTATGTTTTTGTTCCTCAACATGAGGAATAATAATCCCAAAGAAAATAAACTTAATCCCTATATATAATAAATAAAACCTAACCTAAAAGAATTAGGAAAACAAATCCTAGTTGGACTAGGAAATTTAAATTTCCTGGACGACATGGCCTTTCACGTAACTGACCACGCTTCGTGGTGGTTTTCATGCATCGTGCTGATCTTCTGTGGTGTGACACTTTAACATTTGGAAGGTTGTCAATAATATTTCCCTGGACAAAGGCTCTTCACGAGCCATTCAACACACCACTGGTCGTGAATAACCTCGTGGTGGTTGCCTTAAAGTTGTGATTGCCCAGTGAAATGGAGTGCCTTTCACGAGCACCTTCATGTCTCATGGAGTGCACTATGGGTCTTGCAAGGTCTCGTGGTGAGGCACTTGGTTGCACATAGTGGTCGCATGTCGTTGATCTTCTCCGAAGCAGCCACTTCACGAAATCATGGCACAAATGATGTGCACCACGAGCCTCAAAAGGCTTCGTGAAGTGCACTTTTGCCTAGCTTAAGTTGTTTCAGATTATAATCACTTGGAATGCATTCCTTTTGCTCCTGACCAGCCTTCAAAATGCTAACTCCAGTTTTGTACAGTGCAAAGCCAATCGTCCTTTGATCAAACGACTACATGGTTCGTAAGTATTTCATTCCTTTGGCCTTTGCAAGCTTTCTCCAATCTCCAGTTGCCTTCAATTTCCAGCTTGTTTATCATCTAAATCCTTCAACAGTACCAAAGAACTTGTTGTTCAAGCTTTTAATGTCCAGTGCACACTTCTTTGCCTCATGATCATCCTTCCAATGTGAGATTCCAGCCTTGCCCCATGCTAGTTTAATCAACAATTGGTTACAAATGAGAGCGACATCGTGTTCCTGTGGCCTTATCATCAAGTTATCCAACGTCTAAATCACACCAAGCACACATGATATCTTTAAATTCACTCATAAACAACCCCTTGAATTTTCAGTACCAAAATTGCAAGGAAATCAGTCTGCTAATTGTTAAATTCACGAATTCATCATTTTCCTGAAAATAAGCATAAAACGTGTATTAAACTAATAAACGCGCTTAAGAACTCACAATAATTATATGTTTTAGGCGTCATAAAAGTCATGTTTTCATAACTCATCAGTGGTACGCTTAGCAGGTATGATCTGCAAATGCGTAACGCAAGAATCAGATAGATACTTTAATAGAGTTAAACTCTGGCACACAAACTCATAATACAAGAGAAGTGTAACAATTCCTAATGTCTTATAGCCACCTGCTTATAAAGCGTGGTGCACAACATACCCATAAACAAGACTCTACAAGACACAGCTTCAAAAACTCCCTAAGAGCTTGAAATCTGTTCTCTCATACCAAATTTGTCACGCCCCGGGAGGGTACCCTTGGCGTGAACGCCACTCAGAGATCATTTCTAGCCCCCAAGCAAACCACTCGACCTTATCACATTCGTTCAATCACATTTTAATAGCGGAAGACATCAATGAACAAGAATACTTAAAGAAAAGAAATGACAAATGATACTAAAAGGCCAAAGGCCAAACAATCTATCATCTACTGAGTAAGACTAGTATGAAAAAAACTAGCCAAAAATAACATCTAATCACAACTCGATAGTCTAATCCATGAAGCTTATTAATCATCTGACTAAATGGTGCCAACTATAGGTCCATGGCTACCTCAAAATAAAATAAAATAAGTCTAAACTCAAAGCTAGAAAAGAAATGTGATATCCTTTAAAAGCATAGGAGGACTCAACAATCAGCTGAAATGCAAAGGATCCTCAACGGAGCGCCTATTGATAACTGTTAGTATCTATCTCTGAAACATGTAAAGGCAGAAATAACATCTATGAAACATGCAGGCCCAAATAGACGTCAGTACGTGGAATGTACAAGTATGTAAAATGACAGAATAAAACATGTAAAGGCAGAAATAACATCAACTCAAGAAGTAGGGAACTCAATCATCAAGTCAAGAGTCTAAAGTAAGAATATAATTTAGACGATGATCACTCATATACCATCTAATCCAATCCACTCAGAGTACTATCAAGGCTTATTTAGGAGTTTCTCTAACCGATAATCATCACCTATGAGCCGGTAATGATAGAACGAAGCGATGTTGTTGCCACATCCATCCAATACCTTGCTAGGGAAAAGGATATCGCATCAGTGGATCCAAAATAATAACATTAAATCCTTTTTTAGGACAATAGAGAAATATCCATTTTTACAATTCAATCCTCTCCAACGCTGACCACATAGTTATTGAGTTCGAGTTGAACTTACTCTTGCTCGATTCGGTGCTTAATACTTCTCCCAAGACTCAACATGCTCATAAGACATCAACCCTATGGTTAACCTATTCAACTAGTCTCATTGGACATTTGTCAACTCAATTCAACACATCAACTATCAACTCTTTGGTTACAATCTTTTAAGGTTCAACTCTTGACTCATAAAGACTCAATCATGTATCATTTTAACTCATAACATTCAAGAAAACAAAAGTAGAGTTAATGCATTTAGGGATTCTATAGACTCTTTAGACTCAAATTATAATCATGCATACTCATGTAAGTGAAATATGTAAAAATAACAAGAATTCATGTTAGGGTTCATGTAGAAAAGCAAAATTACCTAATTCAACTATTTAATTTATAAAACCAGTAATTCATGTAAGATCATATAGGAATACATTAGGATTTTAAAGAAACATTCATAGAGACTTAATTCATTCACAACTCAATCAATTCGGGTTATGGGGCACATGAAAGAACATAATACATGTTTGGTTAGCCTTACATACTTAGAAATTTGAGTTTTGGAACAACTTTGAAGAATTCTCAAGTTTTCGCTTCTAACCCTAGTCTTTTTCTCCCTTGAAATCTTGCTCTAAGTTGGAGAAAGTGATTTAGCGTAAAAAGTTTGAAATGATATATTTAGGGATTTATTCAGGTGTAAAAACGTCAAGTTTAGACTTTGAAAGAGTGGGAAAATACCAAAATAACCCTTCTTAAAAGCTGTTAAAAGTCATCCACGAGCCCACTTACGGCCCATAGAAATTTTCACGGCCCGTAGGAACCATTTCGATAAATTTTTGGGCAAATTTCAAGGTTTCTGAAGTAATTTTATGAGCCCAATCTATGGCCCGTAGATGGGTACGTTAAGTATGGGGCTCAAAAATGGATTTTCAGGAGTTTTTCCCACGAAATATCAGACGGGTCGTAACTCAAACCATGACCCGTATGTAGGTTTCATAGTTTCAACTCTGCTCTGGCAGTCTTCAATAAAATGGTCATAAGTTTTGACTCCGAACTCCAAATGAGGTGAAATTAGTTGAGTTAGAAAGATAATTCAAAGACCTTTCCTTTGGTAGGTCACGAGACATCTAATTCTTTGTGTTCTAAGAGTTATAGTCATTAAAAGTTGACCCTTGTATACTTTAATACTAGAAACTCAATTTATAAGAAAGTTTTGAACTTGGCTAAGTACTAGAGGTCTCTTATGACCCTAATACACTTCCTACATATAAGAATGATATTTGAAACATAGGTACATATAAGAATAAAGTCATGGGGTATCACATGTATATTTTTGTTTGATGAAGATATATTTTGTTACTGCAAGAGGATTTGAATATTTGACTTCACTAATTATGAGAAACTTTCTTATTCTGTGATGTGATAAATCACAAATAGTAGTCTAACTTTTCTAGGCTATTTCAAAAGGAGTATGACACCATTGATGGTATCTTGAATTCATCAAGTGATCAATCATAATCTCTCTAGCTTCATTAGCAAAGCCTACCTTACCAAAGTAATCATTCTCATCCAAGTCACTCTCATTCTCTTTCTTGCCAGAATTTTTCCTTCGATCACTACACTTCTACACCAGCAATAATAACAATGCTATAGAAACAGAGAAAATACCAAATACAAAACTACAAAATTAAATAGGACAATTCACCACAACACCAACAACAACGCTATAGAAACAAAGAAGGGAGAAAATACACAACAACAAAATTAAATAGAACAATTCATCATACTTATAACAAACAGTGAGAACATCCCAATTGAAAAGCAACACTGCCAATCACAAGTCTTTAACACAAGTATTTGTTTCGATAACAAAGAATTCACCATAGCTATAAAAGTAATTCTTAAAAAAAGAACATTAAAAGAAATTCACCCTGCCCTATATACTTTTCTCGATGTACCCCCTAAAAGCTCTATCCCGCACTGCCCTGCAAACACTATAACCCATCCCATCCTAAAACCCCTGCCCATTGTCATGCCTAAATTAGAGAGTTTCTTAGAGTTGATATAAGTTGTAATATAGATGATTGAGCAGTTGCAAATTTTCTATAAATATTAGCAAAAAAGTAATTAAGAGAAAAATTACAGACCATTAATAGAAGCGAGCAATTATACAATAGCCAATTCCAATGTGAAAATTTTGTGCATAAAGAGAAAACAAATAACACCCTATAGAAGAAGGAAGAACAACACATGTATGCAGAAGAAGTTTAGATTTCATAATGCAAGTTTTCTCAGTAGTACGACAGTTAAATTAAAGTGTATTTGAGTGTTGATATCAGCTACAATATAGATAATTGAACAATTGTAAATTCTATATAAACAGGAGTAAAAAATAATTAAGATGAAACCTATCACACATTAAAGGCAGAAAGCAATTTCTCAAAAGCCTATTTCAATATTTTTTAACGTGAAAAATTTGTGCATAAAATGCAAACGTATAATACAATGTAGCAGAAGGGGAAAATAACAAATTGTGGAAGAATGTTAGATTTACTTGTTGGTTCATATTTGAAAAAGGAGAAAATAAAATATTGATGAATGTGAATGCAAATGAATTGGGGCAGCAAAGTTATGTTATTTTCTTTGATTGAGAAGAC
>JBCEWC010010730.1:0-17372 GCA_038996855.1 Solanum aculeatissimum
ATCTCTTGATTTCATAAACTGGACAAGTATTGTTGGACATCCTAAAATAGTATAGGGGTCAAGTAAAGATGGACAAAGGGAGTAGGTGGCAAGATTTGAATTTCAAGTTGATGGACAGAACTCGCCTTGTGACATTATAGGGGTGTGAAAATAAGAACCGATCTATAAATTGAATTGATAAAAATTATATTAGTTTATTGATATTGGGTTATTAGGTTATCGGGTTTTTAATGGTTTTGAAAAAAAATTTATTGAGTTATTGGTTCAATATCAATTTTTACTATTGGGTTATTGGGTATATCAATAACCCATTCCTTCGTAGGTATTAAATATTAGTAATTTAATAGTTATAGGACACAATACTTTACCTATTTTAATCTTTACCATTCTTAGTGGTTAGTTACCCACTTTAGTATTTAGTCTTTACTCTTTCGTACTCCATCTATTTTTATTAATGCAAATTCTCATTATCATCCTTATTGGGTAAACCACAAATCGAACCGTTAAGGACTTAAAATCGATAAATTGAAAACCGCTAAAAATTATTTTATTGACTTGTTATTGGTTTAACATGTTTAAAAATTTAAAACCGATAAACCGAATTGACCGATGCACACCCCTAACTAATTATGTAATATAACTATAGTTTGAATTAATTACGACTCGTGGCAAACATCTAACTGTAATTACAGTTTGAGTTTTGTATAATAATTCAATTTATACAAACGATGTGCGAGATTTACAAAAGTTGTCCGCGAATCAAATTGTATATCAAAATATACAAACACTGTGAATTGTATAGAGAATTATACAATGTGCACGAAATGTATAACAAAATATACAAACACTACACAAAAAGTGTGAATTATACAAATATATATAAACGCTGCTATAATTATAGTTACGAAATATAATTATCCAAACTATAGTTGTGGAGCATAATTAGACTTTATGTGTTACCATTTATGAAGTTATGCTCTTCTTCCTTGGCCTACAAGTTTTTGCTTCAGAATTGGTCCAAGTAACCCTAAATTTGATATTCAACCTTCTAATACTTTTCAACAATTTTCAATTAGTCTTATTTTCAAAGTTCAGTAAAATCCATTAATGGTGTTCGTTGATTTTCTTCAACTAAATCAATCCAAATAATTGGGGATTGATAATATAAATTGCACTAATAGTGTCAAGCAAATTACGCATGTACAATCATTTGATCTTTATCCCAATGTTCAATTTTTCAATTACACTGATTGAAAAGTAACTATATTTTGTATTTCTCTTAGGAAATGAGAAGCTAAACAAAATCCAAATATGGCTAAAAGGAAATATACCATTAGAATTGCATTTAATTGTGCAATTTGTTCTTCAAATAATAAATTTTGCTCTTGTCGAATTTATGCTAGAGGCAGTTATACAACTAAAAATTTCACTTGTTCAAAATATAAAAAAGTAAATAGTTCAATATCTGCTATATATACATCAAAATAAATAATATTTTTTAATTATATATAAACAGTGCAATTTTCTGTCGAAGGGGCTAAGGTGCGGAGCATAAATTCCTTACCCTATCCTCGGAAGTTATGAACAATGATATGTCCAAATGATTACAAACTAAAATCATTGTGTCTGAAAATGTATATTAACATATCTTAATTAATATTGATTCGAATCTCTATGTTGTGTTCACATGACATGAGACGTCCACATGCTGTTATTAATTTATCTATATTTTCAAGTATTCAGCTTCATATTAAAACAATGCTTCATATTAAAACAATCTCGAAGTTCGAAGAATTAATTAAACTAAATAAAACTCCATACCAGTATGTCCTATGTCAGGCCTTAACTTCATGAATCCACATGGAGATACATTTTTCAATTATTTGTTCATACTTCTCTTCTTTTCTCACTTGAATGGCTTCAATGAAGAGTTGCTAAGCCCTGTGACAATCATTTATTTGATTTCATAGCATGAATGCATTACAAAGGAATGATTTTTACAGATTATTGCTATTGTACTTTTATTCTATCCACTACACTTTTGGTGCTACAGATGGTACTATAACAACGACCTCGTTCCTCAAAGATGGCGATAGAATTGCTTCTGATAGTGGAAGCTTTGAAATGGGGTTCTTCAGTCCAGGTAATTCGGAAAATCGCTATTTGGGTATGTGGTACAAGAACATATCTGTCAGGACCGTGGTGTGGGTGGCTAACAGAGAAGCTCCTTTGACTGATGGATCAGGTATCCTGAAAGTAATAGAGTCAGGACTTCTTGTCCTTGTCAATGGCACTAACAATGTTGTGTGGTCAACTAATACCTCTAGATCTGTGCAGAATCCTGTAGCGCAGTTGCTAGATTCTGGAAATCTTGTTGTGAAAGAAGCTGGTGATGATAACCTGGGAAATTACCTCTGGCAGAGCTTTGATCACCCAACGGATACACTATTACCAGGCATGAAGCTCGGTTGGAACCTTATAACTGACCGAGAGGTGTATTTGTCATCATGGAAGAACGAGGAGGATCCAGCTCCTGGTGATTATACATATCACTGTGATCCTTCTGGATATCCACAGAACATCCTGAAGAAGGGTTCAGATGTTGTGTATCGCTCTGGACCGTGGAATGGTCTTCGTTTTAGCGGGGCAATAAGCTCAAGAGACAGTCCTTTGTATACTTTTGGGATATTCTCAAGTAAGACGGAGGTGTATTTTGGATATAAGCTCACATCTTCAGTTATTACAAGGTTAACACTAAATATGAACGGTGCATTACAGCGCTGGACTTGGGTTGACCGTATACAGGATTGGATCCCTTACCTCTCATTACCCACAGACAACTGTGATGTTTACAAACTTTGTGGCCCATACGGTTGCTGCAACAGTCAAAATTCTCCTGTATGTGGATGCTTAGACAAATTTGTGCCAAAATATTATGAAGATTGGCAGAAGGCAGACTGGTCAAGTGGCTGTGTACGGAAGACTGAACTAAACTGCCTCCAGGGAGATGTATTTTTGAAGTATTCGCGTATCAAATTGCCAGATACACGGAATTCCTGGTCCAATGTGACTATGACGCTAGAAGAATGCAAGGATATCTGCTCAAAAAATTGCTCTTGTATGGCTTACTCAAATATTGACATACGCGATGGAGGAAGTGGATGCTTATTGTGGTTCCATGATCTGCTTGACATCCGACAGCTATATAAAGAAGGGCAAGACATCTATATAAGAGTAGCTGCCTCTGAATTAGGTAAGTTTGTTGCTGAGAAACAGTTAACAATGATTTGCAATTTGTTACTTGAAAATGAAAACCTAAATTTATGGCTGCTGACACCTAGGATAAAGCAGACAAATACTAAAACTTTAGTAGAATAGAAGGTTACTACTTTAGAGTGAGGTGTTGAATTAAGAAGCTAAATCTATATGCGTAATGAATGGGTACGACCTAAACACTTTCTTGTAACTATTGGTACTTAGTTTTCTCTAGAACAAGCTGGTGATATACTGCATCTGTAAGCTAAAAATCTAAGACGACATTGAAGAGAAATTTAGTCTGGAAAAACTCATTGAGAACTAAAAAAATGACTTGCAATACTTCAAATGTTTGCTCAACATCTACTAAATCTCAACAAATTAGAAGTGATGTACAGTACTCAAAGTCTAGCAGATTCGTTATAACTCAATACTGATCATCAACTCCTCCAAGTGATTGATAGGTAGAAACAGAGTCAAATTTATTGATTACTTTGTTGGAAGGACCTGCAGATAATCCGGAAAAATCAGATGGAAAGAAAGGACGAGCACTATACTGGATCCTGCCATTATCAGTTGGTTTAGTTCCGGTAATCCTTAGCATAATGCTGATATGCCACATAAAAAGGAAGAAGGCTTTAAAGCTCAAAACAAAAGGTAAGCTGGATTGGTCCTTTTTGCCTGATCTTTGAGCAAATAGAGGAAGCCTATGCTGCTCGGACTCTCCAATAATGTTTCTGCACCTGTGTAAGATCCTTCAAAATGTACTTCTTTTGAAGGACCTGACATGCACCTGATGACATTTTTGAAGAGTCAGAGCAACATAGGAGAAACTGAAATTCAAATAGAAGTGAAGAACTGTCTTTGCTGCCTAAACACAATACACTCAATTTCTTTTGGCAGGAAAAGGGGAATGCAGTGGTAATATCAAGATGGATCACAACAGTGGTAGTTGCACGGAAGAATTTGAGATACCGCTGTTTGACTTATCTACCATAACTAAGGCTACCAATAACTTCTCAGTTAACAGAAAGATTGGAGAGGGGGGCTTTGGTCCTGTGTATAAGGTAGGAGTAAAGCTGTGTATACATCCTCCTCCCTAGACTCCACTTGTGGGATTACATGAGCATGTTGTTGTTGTACGATATTTTGAAATATTTAACTTGCAGATATTGATGTTTAGGGAATACTTGAACAAGGACGAGAAATAGCTGTCAAGCGGCTGTCTAAAACATCCAAGCAAGGAGAACATGAGTTCAAGAACGAAGTGGTATATATTGCCAAACTTCAGCATAGAAATCTTGTGAAGATTCTTGGATGCTGCATTGAAGGAGAAGAAAAACTGTTGATCTATGAGTACTTGCCAAATGGAAGTCTTGATTCATTTATATACAAATTCCCATACCAATATTGTCTATACTGAGTTATCTTCTTCCAGTTTCGTATCCTCCATCAAGTAAGAAAAAAGCATGCAAGGAGGGAACTAAGAGCACAGCTTTATTAGAGCTTAACAATAACCCACATGGTAGCCCAAATTGGTCTTTTCTTTCAATAAGGGAATCGACTGGTTTTGTTTGATGTTTTAGTTTTATGTTCTATCCATAGCTTAATGAAAATTTGGCAGGTGGCAGACAAAACAGGATATTAGACTGGCCTGAGCGATTTCACATTATCAATGGGATTGCTCGGGGACTTGTGTATCTGCATCAAGATTCTCAACTGAGGATAATTCATAGAGATCTGAAAGCTAATAACATCTTGCTAGACAATGATATGAATCCAAAGATATCAGACTTTGGGATAGCAAGATGTTATGAGGAGGACGAGAATGAAGCCATGACAAACCGAGTTATTGGAACATAGTAAGAATCTATAAATATTCCGTTTATAGTTAAGGTATGTTTCCCAGCAATAGTAACTATAATTTTGTGTACATTTTCTGCAGTGGGTACCTCTCACCAGAATACGCATTATACGGGCTATATTCAGTAAAATCAGATGTGTTTAGCTTTGGTATCTTAGTACTGGAAATTGTGAGCGGAAAAAGCAACAGACAATTCTCTCTTTCAAACCTTAACCTTAATCTAATTGGACATGTAAGGTTTTAATGTATTTTATCGTATTTATCCATTGGTAGTAGCAACTAACTCATATCTTATATGGCTAGTTATGCTAATAACCTTGTAAAATCTACAGGCATGGGAACTCAACAAGGAAGGTAGATCAATAGAACTACTTGATGAACGCATAGGTGATTCTTGTTCTACACTTCAAGAAGTGGTGCGATCAGTCTGTGTTGGTCTATTATGTGTCCAACAACGTCCAGATGATCGCCCAAGTATGTCTTCTGTGGTTCTAATGTTAAACAATGAAGGTACGCTTCCTCAGGCAAAACAACCAGGTTTTTACGCGGAAGGAGATGCATTGAATACTGAACTATTTTCTAGTCAATTTGCACATTGTACAACGGAAGACACCCCCTTAGAATATTAGATGAAAAACAGAGAGAACTAGTTCACTTGTTTGCAACAAGTTCGTTCTAAGCTTGCTTTCTTACAAATTATAGTTAATCCTTCCTCTCAGAATGTATACTTTGACATTTTATCCACATAACATCTCGCATTTACGCCCTTTTAACATTTCTTAGCAAGTTGCAGGAGATGTTACTGGAGTCTTATTCCACTTGATTCGAGTTAATTTTCTTCTTGCTCTGTTTATCTTTTGACAGTAAAATATTTTGTTGTAAAAGGTTGAGATATGCCACCTCTAGAAAAAAAATGGACTAAGAAAAGCAACAACAAATAAATAGGAATCAGGACAACATACATTTGGACAAAATCTGCAGATCAATACAAGAACTATCTCACTCATCAAAAATAACAACACATGTGGGATATAGAAAGGGTGGTAGAGAGTACCACTACCTAGTGGAGACAGAGATACTGTTTCTGAAAGACTCTAGGCCCAAGGGCTACAATTTCAAATATAAGAAAAAGAAAAAATCAACGAAAACTAAAATTATCTCACTCATGAGAAGACAATACCAAAATAAAGAATGAACAAAAGCTAAATAAGAAAATCCAAAAGAGACTATAGAGGTGTTTGTTAGATGGAACAATGTTGTTCTCTCCTTGCATCCTCAAATCAGCTGGCTCTAAATCTGATCGAAAAGGGAAAACTTCTCGAACAGCACGACATTTATTCAGATTCACCGCCTTAAAGCTCTTATCTTGGAGCTTGTAAAAGATAACTTTAGAGTAACCCATCATCAAAGCAATGCCTGCATTATAAACTCCAACGGGAGTTGGAAAATTCATCCCCTGCTTTATAATTTCAATATCTACTTCTTTTATCAACTTCCAAACTCGATTTTCATTCTCGAAAACCCAAATATCTATCCCTCGTGGTAATAAAGATATACCCCTAATTTTCCATTATACTCTATAAGTTGATTCTTATATGGATTATTTTCATAACGATTTGGAAGTGTAAATCTTGAAACAGGCTCTTCGCCATCATAATTAAGAGCCATTACTAAATTATGGTCCAGTTTAAAATAAACTAGACCACTTGCATTAACGGCTGGAGTAAACATCTCAAAGAACAATCCTTCAGGGACAATCCTTCAGGGACTAACAAATCTTTTCCTTGTTCCCACTTCCAAGTCTTTGAATCAAAAATTTCACGGCGATAGTAATTCTGCTCCAATATTCTGTAATGATGACAAGGAGTCCTAGGTGAAGACAACCTTATGATCTTGAAGTGCAGGGGATTTGATCTCAGCACGATGAGAGCAACTTTGACAGTAGAATAATGCACTCTAGGATTCGGTAACTTTATCCATTGCCTAGTACTCGGCTTGCAAATGTGATATCTATCCTCAGTTTTCGATTCTCTAACACAACATAGTATCCCTTGTTTGGAGGAGGCTACTATCTTCATGTCAAAGTTTTCGTTGGATCGAGGCTGTACTGTACTATCATCAATAGGAAGATGGAACGGGGCTTCACTATTCCCCGAACACCCCTCCATTGATACAAATTCCGTTCTATATTTGTTTTTGAAGAGATCTTGGAGAAAATATCCTGAAATATTTTGGCTCCTTCCACAGAATTGTGGCATGAAACTTGATTCGGAAATCATGTCATGAAATTCTTTGTTAAGGGCCTTGCAAGCGTCTACTATTTTCAAAGATGTTCGAGTTAGTATTTTGAATATCATGTCAGAAGGCACAGGAGAAGAGGAAGAAGAAGAAGCCATTGTATGCATGGAATGTTTAGAAAAAATAATTCCAAGCATAATATAAAAAGAAATCCTAAATTGAGTGGGAAAAGGAAGTGAAGGTTGTCCAATTCAATAATAATTTGGAAACTTAATTAATAACTGTCTTTAATAATTCCTAGAAGGATAAGGAGTTGTAAATTTAATTATTAGGGTAAAAAACAATTTGTAAAGAAATAATTCACAGAAGTTGTAAATTTTGTAAGAGTTTGACACAATATATTAAATATTACCTTTTTTAGGGTACTTTTTTATTTATTATAATCACATATTTTATCAATAAATTACCCTATTATTTTTTTCTTTCTCTTTTTTTTTTCTTTCTCCTTTTCTTTTCTTTTCTTTGCTGGTAACGTCCTTTTTTTTAAAAAAAAAAATTCATTTTTTCTCTTTTTCTCCCTCACCATTCAACTCATCATCTTTAATATTATACATTATTATAAATATTATTATTATTATTATTTCAATAAATATAATATAGTTTCTAATAATGTAAAATTCATTAAATTATATTGAAATATTTAAAATTCATGCATAATACTTATAATATGTATTATTTACTGAATTTAAAAGGTATTATAGTTATTTATTATTATTTTCTCTTATTAATGATGTTAAAATAATTATTATATTAAAAATATATTATTTATATTCTCCACTTGCATTAAAAAATGTCTATAATACATATGAAGTATCGAATGCAAAATGTATTACAATTGTAGTTTTTATTTATTTATTTATTTTTATTAATGGTGTCAAAAAATATTATATCTGAATTTCAAATATTTAAACACTATTTAAATTTGTTTATATGTTAATATATTAAAATTGTGTCAGTGCATTATATATGTATTTGCATAAAACAAATTTTCTAATTTAAAAAATAATAAGAATATCATTTGCTTAATATTCAATCTAAAATTAAATGTTAAATTAAAATAATTAAATAATATTTTTAAAAGAAATAGAAAGAGAAAGATTCTCCTTCTCCTTCTCCTTCTCTTTGTTATTTTTGGTAACAAAAGTATAATTATATTTGGAAAGACTTAAAGTTATGCTAAAACTCGTAATTTAGGCTAAATAATATATTATTTATGTAAATGACCCAATTAAAAATATATTCTAAAAGATCAATCCTATTTGATAAATTACTCTTATATATGGAAGGGAATCCAACAAGGATTAGTTGGTCAAATCCAAATAAAACTTTTATTTGGATTTTCTCTATTTATATTTGGTATTTTAGCTATTGCAATTTATTCTTTTAATTATGTTATTTATTACTAAATTATGAAAAAAGTTGGATTTTTTCTTATTTTCTCTTATAATAACTCTTGTCATCATTATATATAAGTGGGGGTTCTACCCACCACCAAACCAATAACATCTTGCCATGTGGCATCCTCTTCGTTGTCCTGCCTGCTTGAGCTGTCTGTTTCTGCTCCTGACCAACCACAACCTTCCAAAGCAGACAACTCTTCGTTGTCCTGTCTGCTTGAGTTGTCTGCTTCAACTGCTTAATTATATTTCTTTAACTGATTCGACTATAATTTCATAATATTACCCCTGATGAGATATTTTTTCAACTGTTTCAACTGTGATTTTACTATCTTATTTTTGCAACTGTTTCGATTGTGATTATACTATCTCGCCCCGATCAGTTATTTTAAGTCATGTAAAATGATATATCATATTTTTATTATATATTATATATGTCAGTCCACCTTTCCGTCGTCCTGCCTGCTTCTGCTCCTGACCAACCACAACCTTCCAAAGCAGGTAGCTCTACGTCGTCCTACCTGCTTGAGCTGCCTGCTTCAGTTGCGTAATTATATTTCTTCAACTGATTCGACTATAATTTTACAATATAACCTCCTGATGAGATATTTTTCCAACTGTTTCAACTGTGATTTTACTATCTCATTTTTGCAACTGTTTCGATTGTGATTTTACTATCTCGCCCCGATCAATTATTTTAAGTCATGTAAAATGAGATATCATATTTTAAATTCAAATTTTAAAAATATGTCAGTCCTACTTTTGGTTGTCCTACCTGCTTTTGCTCCCGACCAATCACAATCTTCCAAAGCAAACAACTCTTCATCGTCCTGCCTGTTTGAGCTGTCTACTTGAGCTGCCTGCTCCAACTGCTTAATTATATTTCTTTAACTGATTCTAATATAATTTTACAATATTACCCCTGATGAGATATTTTTCCAACTGTTTCAATTGTGATTTTACTATCTCGCCTCGATCAATTATTTTAAGTCATGTAAAATGAGATATCATATTTTAAATTTAAATTTCTTTAGCTGCTTAATTATATTTCTTCAACTGATTCGACTATAATTTTACAATGTTACCCCTGATGAGACTTTTTTCAACTGTGATTTTACTATCTCATTTTTACAACTGTTTAAATTGTGATTTTGCTATCTCGCCAGTGTGAGTCCAACTTTTCGTTGTCCTACCTGCTTGAGTTGCCTGCTTCCACTCCTGACTAACTACAACCTTCCAAAGCAGGTAGCTCTTTGTCGTCCTGCCCGCTTGAGTTGCCTGCTTGAGTTGCCTGCTTGAGCTGCTTAATTATATTACTTCAACGGATTCTACTATAATTTTATAATATTATCCCTGATGAGTCCTTTTTTCAACTGTGATTTTACTATCTCATTTTTGCAATTGTTTTGGTTATGATTTTACTATCTCACCCCGATCAATTATTTTAAGTCATCTAAAATGAGATATCATATTTTAAATTCAAATTTATCATACGGATAAGAATGTAAAAATAATCAATAAGTATGAGTCTGACCAACCACAATTAACCTTCCAAAGCAGACAACTCTTCGCCGTTCTTTGTGCTTGAGTTGTTTACTCCTGCTCCTGACCAACCACAGTCTTCCAAAGCAGGCAACTCTTCGTCGTCGAGCCTGCTCCTGACCAACCACAACCTTCCAAAGCAGGCAACTCTCCGTCATCTTGCCTGCTTGAGCTACCTGCTTCAATTGCTTAATTATATTTCTTTAACTGTTTCAACTATAATTTTACAATATTACCTCTAATGAGACATTTTTCCAACTGTTTCAACTGTGATTTTATTATCTCGCCCTGATCAATTATTTTGAGTCGTGTAAAATGAGATATCATATTTTAAATTCAAATTTAGTTATATGAATAAGAATGTAAAAATAATCAATAAGTGTGAGTCTGACCAACCACAACCTTCCAAAACAGGCAATTCTTCGTCGTCCTTCGTGCTTGCTCCTGCTCCTGACCAACCACAATCTTCCAAAGCAGACAACTCTTCGTCGTCCTGCCAGCTTAAGCTACCTCCACCCCCCACCCACCCCCATCCAATATCAAGGACAAACAAATTAAAATGAATGAAATATCATATTTTAAATTCAAATTTAATTATACGAATAAACGTATAAAAATAATCAAATATATTTAGTGGGCCCGGGCATTGCCCGGGCAAGCTTTACTAGTATATATATATAGAAGAGAATCCAACAACTTAGGATTAGTCAATTAATTGACCAATTCACCCTTCTATTTGGATTTTCTCGATTTATATTAGTGTTTTATCCGTTTTAATTTATTATTTATTTTAATTATATTATGTATTACTAATTTCCTCTTATTACTCATATATCTATATATTTTATTTTACTTTACTCTGGTATATAGAAGGGAATCTAACAACTTCGAATTAGTCGATCAATTAAGATAAAAATTATGATAAAATATTCATATTAATTTAATAGACATGTGAAATTTAAAATGGATAAATAAAAATTTATGAAGTAAGTATAAAATATAAATGAAGCCAATGAAATATTTTTTTGGGCGAGTATAAGCAGGATTTGGAATTTATTTCTTTATATTTAGTGTTTTGTCTCCGTTTTAGTATGCTAAATGTTTAAAGATTATAAAAAGAATTAGTACGACAAATCACAATAATTAATAACTTAAATATAAATATTTAATTGACTTTTGAAATTTTACTTGTGCCAAATAAGTTGGGACAAAGAAGAGTAGCATATATTATTTATTAAAACTGTAGTCTATAAATCACAACAATTAACATATTTTTAAAACATATTAAAATTGTAATTAACTTTCAGAATTTCAAGATGTCACATAAATTGAGTTAGATGGGGTTTATTTGTGTAACCTTTTTTTAGTATGTAGTAAATTTTAAAATTACGAAAAATAATGTAGTACTAGTATACTACAAATCACAATAATTAATGACTTAAAATATTTAAGAAGTATATTAAAAATTTGATTGACTTGAAATTTCACCCGTCCCACATAAATTTAGATAGAGAGAGTAACATATATTATTTGTAAATTACGTCACGATAATTAATAACTTATAATATTTAAAATCATATAAAAATTTGGTCAACTCTTCTAAGTTTATGTGTACCACATACATTGAGACAGATGAAATAACATATCACGGGGCTCTTGTATCTAGTGAAAAAAGAAAGGAGAATGCTTACACGACAAATTAGCAGACGATAAAAAGTGAAAATTATGTGTAGGGGTGCGCATTGGTAGGCTCGATTTAATTTTATGGATTATTTTTTATTAATTCTTGATTGCACTTGTAATTTCTACTCACATATGCACGAACTTGAGAGAGATTTATATAATGAATGCAAATAAGAGTAAGCTGTTGCTAGCTGAATCTATTCTGAATTTGAATTCAAAGCCTAACGTAAAATTTAGACATATTACAATACAGTTCCTGCAGACTTCAAGAAAAGGAGGATTTTGATACAATTCTGAGAAATGATGAATGTTGGTATCCACCATGTAAATGCTTCCTATCGAGCATTCAACAATGTGACAGTAACTTCGTTTATAGAACTTGGTGTTTGTGTACTCCAAGAAAATTGATCAACATCATCAATTTTCCTTTCAGTGAAGAAGCCAGGATGTTTAGCTGGTGGCAAAATGCCTTCGTTGCTCAGCATCATAATCACAGTAGACATGCTTGGCCTGTCTTCTGGATTCTGTTGAACGCATAATAAACCTACATGGACTGATCTTAGTATTTCTGATATATAGGATGAGTCTGTGAGATTTGGATCTACTAATTCCAATGTCCGTCCTTCATTATGAAGCATCCATGCCTGCATATAACGATCCTCCATTAACCAAGGATTTAAGTTATACACTATTATTGTAGTTTAACTTGTGTAGGTTAGTTACTCATATTCACAAGGTTACCCTTTAATAAGCGCTTATTGTAGAGATTTGCATGTAATTTACTGTCGGGGCGTAATACTTAAATGATTAGTACTTTGCCAGTCTTTTTTCAGTTAGGAGTTACTGTACTTACATGTCCCAGGAGGTTGAGGTGGTGGTCTGGATGAACAAATCGCCGATTCTTCTTTCCACTCACAATCTCTAGTACTAATACCCCAAAGCTAAAGACATCTGATTTCACTGAGAATATCCCGTCAACAGCATATTCTGGGGACATGTAACCGCTGCAATAAAGAAATGACAGGATTATATGATGCAGCATGTGCATGTGCTGGTGATTACATATATAATCTAAGATCAAATCTTACTATGTTCCAACAACACGACGTGTATTAGCTCCTGTCTCATCTCCTCTGAAACTTCTAGCCATCCCAAAATCTGATATTTTTGGGTTCATTTCAATATCAAGTAAGACGTTGCTAGCTTTCAAGTCTCTGTGGATGATTCTGAGCCTAGAATCTTGATGAAGATACATCAGTCCTCGTGCAATTCCATTCACAATGTTGAAGCGCTTGGACCAATCAAGTAATGCGCTTCTTTCTTCATCTGCCAAATGTTTGTAATTTATAACGACTCAACCTTTGTGAAATCACATTAGAAGTTCCTTCTTGACCATATGCATTTTAAGTATAGGTGTTTTATGTCACTCATAACAATTGACTGCATAGAAAGAAATAGACGGCACAGTAGATGTGAAAGACTAACCAAATATATACAATTCCAGGCTTTTGTTTGGCAAGTACTCATAAACCAACATCTTCTCTTCTCCTTGAATGCAGCATCCTAGAAGCTTTACAAGATTCCGATGCTGAAGTTTTGCGATGCAGTTAACTTCATTCATGAACTCATGAATTCCTTGCTCTGATGTTTCTGAAAGCCGCTTCACTGCTATTTCTTGTCCACCTTCTAATACACCCTGTAAAAGTAGCAGTCCTGTTGGAAATTCGATGGAGTGAATAATCATTTTTACCCTATTGCTCGAGTCAACTTCTTTTTTATGCAACATCTACTTTCACATTTCATTTCTATTCTGAGGAGATGATGCTAAAAATTATTATATGCACCAGTTACTTGCAGCATAAAAAGGACAAAAATTTCTCCCATGATATATAGTCATTTCATACTTTAAATTTGAGACTTTTATTTTACTCAGCATACAGTGCTGTTTTACTGACTCCAAGAGTTATTCTTCATTCCAAGTAAAACAAAGAAAGCAAATGGATTTGGTTTCAATGTGATCTTGATTATCATTACTTGAGTTAGGTAAACATTTCTACCTTGTAAACTTGCCCAAAGCCACCTTGTCCAATCTTGTTTGCAAATGAAAAGTTGTTGGTAGCATTGGTTAACGTTAATAAGTCAAAAAGTGGAAGCTCAAAATCTTCATGGTGACTTTGATTGCTGCTGTCATTCTTGTTGCTTTGATCACCTACTCTCCCTGCAATTTGAGATTGAAATGAAATACTAGTACTATACAGAACAACTTACCACTAGATTCTTCCAGTTTTACGATAGATAGAATTGGTACTTCCACTTACCTGTTGTTGTGAGCACTGGATCCTCTCTTTTTCGTTTATAAAGAATCAGGCCTACACCTAAACCGAGCAGAACCAATGCAACCAATAGTGGCAAAACTATTGCAAGTATGGCAGTTTTCTTTCCTTTTGATCTGGCAGAACCTGAAACATTTCCCATCGGATATTATAGTAGGTAGTTGTTACTAATAATGGTAGAAGTTCCATTCTGTTATATTTATTTCAACGAAAACATGACGCTCCTAGAAGTCTTATTTTCCACAGTGTGGAATTGGGTTACCTTTTCCCCTCATATGACCTGAGTTATTGTCATTGAAGTACCAAGTCCGTTGTTTGATGACGATTAACATGTTTATGAAAGTGCTTAGATAACCTAAAGTGTCTTAGTAATTTTTATGGAGAAGTAGAATTCAACTTCTTAGAACTTACAGCTAGGTTCCTTGTAAATGAACTCCTCTTTATTCGATGATTTAAGCCTTATACAATTGAAATGTCCAGCAAATCATTCTTGACCACAAGATTAAATTGTATAGTTGAGAGTTTTTTACTATCAAAACTTTGGGGAGATTAATAGTATTAGAGACACTGATGTTTGTTAAACTTGAGAAAATGGATGCTATTTGATGATTTCTGCACAAGTTAGTTCAAGGCAATCAAGGAAAATAATCGCTATACACAAAACTCATCCATCAGTAAATTGCATATTACCTATGTCTGAAGCAGACATCCTAATGTAGATATCCTGTCCTGATGCAGATAGCTGTCTGATGTCAACCAGCTCCCCAATCCATAGCAAACACCCACTTCCTCCATTGCGTATGTCAAGATTAGCATAACCCGTACACGAACAATTTCTCAGGCAAACTAGCCTGCATTGATCCAGTGTCATTGTCTCATTGAACCAAGAATTTCGCGTATCAGGCAGTTTAACACCAGAATACTTGAGAAATCCATCTCCTGTGCAATTCAGTGGGTGTTTCCGGATACAACCACCAGACCAGTCAGACCTTTCCCAATCATCAGGATGTTTTGGCTCGAATTTATCTAAGCATTGACAAAAAGGATCACTCAAAATGTTGCAAGTCCCATATGCACCACATAATTTGTAGGTGTCACAGTCATCTGCATCTGCAGAGTGGTAATTTACCCATCCCTGAGCCTTTCCAATCCAAATGATACGCATAGCTTTCCCATAAGGCTTTATAACAAACGTTGAAATAACCGATTTGTTCACCAATTCATACTTGTAATAAATTTCCCTACTGTTCATGACCACACCAAATGAGATGACAGAGTTGTTCACCATATTTGGTGCACCACTCCACCTGATACCATTCCATGGCCCTGCTCTAAACGTCACGTTAGCCCTTTTTCTCATAAGGTTTTGCGGATAACCTGTTGGATCACAATGATAAGTATAATCCCCCGGAGCAGGATCATCACTGCTCTTCCAAGATGTAAGATACCTTTCAAATCCAGTCACCAAGTCCGTCCCAAGTTTCATTCCTTCCAACAATGTATCACTAGGATAGTCAAAACTTTGCCAGAGGAAATTCTCCGGATTCGGATCATTAGCATCCCTCACCACAAAATTCCCTGTATCCAACAACTGAGCAACAGGATTCTGCACGGATTTGGATGAATTTGTGGACCAAACAGTTGCATTAGTATCATTCAGAAGAACAACTAGACCTGGATGAATGACTTTCAAGATCCCATATTTATTAGCAAGTGGAGCTAACCTATTAGCAACCCAAACAGGAGTAGTAGCAGAGGTTTTCTTGTACCATATTCCAACATAGTGATTTGTAGATGTTTCTCCAGGACTGAAGAATCCCAACTCGAACGTTCCGCGGGAGGAAACAATAGTATCACCATGTTTGATGAATTGAGTTGTAATTATGGTATCCACTTGACCATTAACAACCTTTTGAAGAGAAACAAAAGATAACAGAAGTAGAACTAATGGAAGTATTATAGCCATGAAAGTTGTTTGTTAAAAAAAATCTTACACGTTAAGTCTGTTGTGTGGTCTTCTTTTGAGTAAGGTTGTCTGAGAGACGACGACCAAGACTTATTTTGCAGGTCAATCCAACAAATTTGTTTGTACGGTTTTGGCTTAACATGAATTTTAAGAAAATATATATGGTTTTGGCTTAATATGAATTTTAAGAAAATATATACGATTTTGAATATTGTGATTTAAACTAAAATTGTAAAATAAGTGTCGTTTTAGTAAAAGTTAGTCCATTAAGAAATCAATAATTACTATAGGTTTACTAAACTATCGTTTTTAATTAATGTTTCTTGATAATTGAACGCTATTAAGAGGTTAGAGTCCAAAGGTATAATTGGAAAACATATTAAGAGGTTGGAGTCCAAAGGTATAATTGGAAAACATATTAAGAGGTTAGAGTCCAAAGGCACAATTGGAAAATATACAATTTTTTGTTTTGAATTCATGAGATGATACTTAATTTGGAATAAATTGTTTTTGCTAAAGTGATAAGTATTTATTTAGGGATGGATGGAGTAGAATATATCCAAATATCTTTTAATTTGGTGTTTTAATACATGTGATATGAAAAATTGAAAATAAAGAATTGACAAAACGAGAAAAAGACGTCTTTAAAAAAAATGAATCAAAAATAAAGTAAGTCAAATAAATTGAAACTCAAAAAAATATTATATATGTTACTGATATTATGTAAACATTTCACCACTAAAACTATATGAGTCAAATATACATTTTACCAAGACCCATTTATTTTATAAAGAATTTTATGTGGTAATTCATATTTGGGACTAAATTTAAACGGAGGGAAAAATTGTTTTATTTTCCACTGTTGAGGGAGGTTTTATTTTGTTGATAAATTTGTGGTATACTATATAGTAATACTAGTAAAAGTTGTCCGGGCAATATGTTTAATTATTTTTACATTCTTATTCGTATAACTAAATTTGAATTTAAAATATGATATTTTATTCATTTTAATTTATTTGTCCTTGGTATGGGGT
>JBCEWC010010732.1:0-17370 GCA_038996855.1 Solanum aculeatissimum
CTTAAGATAACGGCAGGGGTATTTTTGGTCCAAAAATCTAACGGAGGGTATAAGTGATCTATTTTGCATAGTTCAGAAGCAATTTTGACCTTTTTCCGTAAATAATCGCTTTCATGCACGTATAATTTCAAGCCAATTGGGTATCCATATTTTACTTGACATGAAGTAGGGATGGATTTGGTGGTATTATAGGATGTCAACATGAGACAATAAGTCAATTCAAGTGAATATATAAGAATTAATCATTAAGATTCAAATTTAGTCATTTGAATAATTAGTTTTAAAAAAACAATAAATTCCCCCAAATATTCAAATATTAATTAAAAACAATAATACTACTTTACTAAGTAAGGCATGGTAGCCTTTTTACTATAATTAATAATATCTTCTTCCTAATATTAAATGGTCCCTTATATATTATATGAAATGAATAACTCAATCTTATGTATTTGATTTCCTTAAAACTTAAAAGGCCTTCATAAGTCATAACAAACAATTATTATACCTTAAAATAGGATAAAATGCATGAATTTATGTAAAACAACTTTATCAATATATGATGCATTGATAAGATTATTCATTTCGTTTTAAAATATTTATCGTATATTTTATTTATACGTGCATTAAGAAGATATTAGTTAAAAGTGGTGTTTAGTTATTTTACTCTTGTTTTGTCTTAAAACAATCTTTTATTTATTGAATATTCAATGTAGTTATGTGTCATGATAAAAATATTTATAGTCTTTAAGAATAACTGTTAAAAAAAAGAGAAAATAAGAATTAATTTCTCACAAATGATATAGTATTTAAATAAGATTTCTCCCTTCTCTTTGCACAGTGTATATATTTGTTAAAAGTTGGATTATCATATTAATTTGTTGTTCTACTATTTTTTTAAAAAATCATGATATGTATTTTTTTTATTAATTGACATGTTTTCTTCATTTTTGTATTTTTTAAAAGAAAATACTTTGATATGTGTTTCTTGATCCGTGATTTTATAAAAAAAATAGTCATTGTATCTGCATGTCGTAGAGACATTCTATGTCGTACATCCCACGTATGATTTGCGCTGAATATGTTACATTATTATTGTCGTTATTTTTGTATATATTTTGTTTTATTTTGACAAGCTAGTATTAAAATGTAGAAATTTCTACATAAAAGTATTAAAAAAAAATATTCTACTTTATTCAATAATAAACTTTATCCTGCCTTTTTTTTTTTGTCAAACTTGCATTTAATATATTTTGTTATTTATTAACCAGAAGAAATAAATCAAGAAGACACTAGTGTGCTAGCTACTTCACAAATCACAATTTAATTATTTAATTATGAGTCTATTAGTACAAAGGAAAATGAATCCCTAATAAAGGGAACAAGATTCCTTAAAAGGTGGAAGAATATCAATAATAGGCCCATTGAGTAGATTGTATTAATCCCTTGTCTTAAGGCGCTCTTAACTCTAATTAAAAACTTCTTAATTGGTTTGTCCATGTGTGTTAGTCTTTCCGTTCTTTTTTAATTATCATAGTTTTTTTTTAAAGTCAAACAATATAAACTTTAATTAATAATTTTAAGATAGGTTTTGTTCATCATATTAATATAAAAAAATTATAATGTACAGTTTTTTAATTTAATTTTTGAGTATATAAATTTTATATTTTAAAATATTATATTAAATTAAAAAATAAATCAAATTTACTTTCTAAAAGCACAATATGACATGAAGTACCAAAAATTTAAAAAAAAAAGAGAGAACAACAATAACATACCTAGTGGAATCTCACAAGTGGAGTCTAGGGAGGGTAGAATGTATGCGGACCTTACCACTATCTCAGAGGTAGAATGGTTGTTTTCTGGGAACCCTCGTCTCAAAAACCCGTAAGCAGTAATACTAGATATGAAAAAAAAGGAAAAGGAAAAGGAAATAGGAAAAACAACTAATAACAAAAAATAAATGATAGTGTGTAAATACAATAAAAAAAACCCAACATATATATGACGAATAATGACAACTCAGGATACAAAAACGCGATTAATCCAACTAACTTTCTATACTCTAAGTCCAGACATCAGTCTAATCCTACGAACCTACTAGTCTGCTACTCTAATTTGCGACCTCCACTCCTTTCTATCTAAGATCATGTCCTCAGTGAAAACAAGTCTCGCCATATATAATATTGATTTGAAAGTGTATCTTAATAAGGTGTATTATACCACATATACAATGAATTACACTTGAAAATATAAAATGACAAAATTGAATCAAAATTCATTCAGGTTGAGGCATGGATATTTCACTCAATTTTAAGAAGATTCATGTGTTTTATTACAATTTGAGAAAATACAAATATCAAGATAGGAGCTTCAACATCACTCTCTTTAAGAGATGAAAATATCCTCTTTTTTTTCACAATTACATATTGATCAGACTCAATAATCTATTTGAAGTCAGTTTTATTAAGAAGAAAACTGTCACATCAAAAAACTTTTCATGGAAAGAGTAACACAACAATACCCTTCCAGAAGTAAAACACAAGTTGACATCTCGCGTTCCAAACACTTGAGTAGTGTGAGAATATTAATAGAATCTAATTATGTTTTAGTTATAGCATTTGAATTTTCATAAAAAAAAATTTCAAATAGTAACAGTTTATTCATCTTGAACTTGAACTTGAACTTGTCGAGGAAGGAACAAAACAGAAAAAATATATCATCCAATCGCTTTAAATTTTACATATTTTTCTTTAAAATAGAAATGAGTTGAAAATGTTTTTAACCTTTGTGATTTAACTCATATAAATCATATTTATACTTTATTATTTTATCGATTTTAAATATTGCTAACGTGATAACGGATTTTTTACTTTTATAAAATTGAAAGAAATAAAAATTCCTTAAAGACATTTTGACAGACACGTAAGGAAATCCAGACAAAAAAATCCACCGTTTTTTTTTCCAGCCAAATTTTAACTAAAAATAGCAATATCCTTGGAATTACCTAATTTATTTTTTCAGCCTTTGCCTTTCTCGAAGAGAGTAATTCTAAATTTTTTTTAAAAAAAATTAAAAGAATAAAGAGAAAAAAAAGAGGATATAATAAAGTGCTTTATTTGAAAGTGACAAATTTTGGTTACCATATAAGTATTTACGGTTAACGTAGTGATGTTTATTAAATTTATTAAAATATATTTTATTTAAATAATTAAATTATAAACCATTTTAATTAAGTATTTGAATGCATGGTAAAATATTTTTAGTAAATTATTTTGATTATTCAAATTTATATTGTAGTTTATATATCGTTATGCATCGATGATTTCAAGTGTTCAGCATACCTCAATAGTCATGAAATCAACTATTTTAATTAAGATTGATGCGTATTATAAAAAATGATATATTTATTTGAAATTAAGTATTTAATAGACACTTAAAAAACGCATATTTTTTCTTATAAAATTTGAAATCAATAATGTTTAATATGAACATTTTATCAAGTGTTTAGTTGAAATATACAATTTAAGTATCCAACTAAAATTTAATAAAATATTTTAAAAATTATTAATGTATTAAACTAAATACTATTCATCTTCAATTAAATATTTTAAATTTGAATTTTTACAATGAAGTTATTTTTATTGAAGTGTGTTTTATAGTGTATAATATTTTTTATGCGTGAATTTAAATTAATCGAGACATAGAAAAGAAAATTCAAGAGGACAAACTTAGGTTATCTGTTTTCAAATAAAATAAATACTTTGGCTGTTGTGTTGATGGGCGGCACATGCCTAATGCAACCCCTATAACTCAAAAACATTTAATAAATATAATATTCTCCAACTTTAGATCTCGTCCTTTTAAATAAACTAGTCTTATGTACCTCATCTGGTAACAAATATTACAAAGACAAATTAAATGTAATTTTGAATTTATGAAAAGATAAATAATTTATTGCAAAAATAATTTTGATAAATTATTTATTTGTAAAAGTCTTATATATCATAGTAAATTAGAATTTTCCTTAGCGATGGTAAAATATTTTCTTGATTCAAATAAGGAAGAAGTAGAAGTACATTAAATTAAGTAAGGAAGATTTAGGAGTCTTTCCATGACTAAAAAATCTTATTTTATTATTTATTTCCATATATTTCAAAAATCAATATTATAAATATAATTAAGTAAGAATTTAAAGAAAAATAGTGAAAAGACGATTTACAAATAATGAAGAAGTAGAAGTCCATTAAATAAGGAAGATTTAGGAGTTTTTTCATGACTAAAAATTTTTATTTTATTATTTATTTCTATATATTTTAAAAATCAATATTATAAATATAATTAAGTAAGAATTTAAAGAAAAATAGTGAAAAGACGACTTTGTCTAAAGAAGAGTCATTTAATGAAGGGCAAAAAGTTCAAACAACATTTCTAAGAGTCTTTCACACTTTTAATATAGTACTAGTCATACTATACACGCTTTGCGCGTGACCAAAACGTGTACCTTTTTTTATAACAAATATTTGAGAGAAAAATTAATTCACTAATTTTGATAAATTATTTATTTACAAAGATCCTATATAACTAATTAGAACCCATGATAAATTAGAATTTTCCTTAGCAATTATAGGGTATTGTCTTGATTCAAATAAGGAAGAAGTAGAAATATATCAAATAAGAAAGATTTAAGAGTCTTTCCATGGTTAAAAATTCTTAATTATTTTAGTACTTTTTTTTCATATATTTTAAAAGTCAATATTATAAATAATAATTTAAAGAAAAATGGTAAAAAAATGATTTTGTCTAAAGCATAGTGTTTTAATGAAGGACAAAAAGTTTAAACAACATTTCTAAGGATCTTCACACTTTTAATATATATAGTATAGATATAGATAGATTATAAATAAATAAAAAAGAGGAGTTGGGGTTGGGGGGTTGCATAATTACATATGAACTAGATTTAGCATAATTAAAATTTTACAAGTAATTTGTCATTCATTAAAGCTTTATTTACTTGTTCATATAATATATGTTTATTAATAATTACTACATTTTAACTTATTTATCTAATAATTATGCAATTACAACATGTCCAAATAATATGATTTTGGGACTTATGTTATGGTTTCACTTATTCTTTCATAGTAGTAGTCGTACTATTATTTTCGTAAGTCTTTTTTATTATTATTATTATATATTATCTTTTGTTATTTGTTCATGTCTTGTGTAATTTTATCATGATTTCTTTATCCAATTATTTTTTCAAGTCGAAAATCTATCAAAAATAATATTTTCATCTTTCAAAATAGAAATAAGGCTTATGTACAAAAATATTTTTCCAAATTCTACTTGTGATACTATATTGAATATTGAATATGTTGTTATAATTAAGTTTGAAATAATTCAAATGTCATACACCTATTAAGGCCACAATGCGTATTAGTTGACTATTTCCTCATTCATTTTTACTTGTATATATACACACACTTGTTCATTGTAGCAAATCAAATGAGAAATGTTTTTCTTTTCAATATTATACATTACAATCATATAAAATAGCTTTAGTGTACAAGTTGTTAAATCCCTTAATTTGGGAAAGGAGTTTTCACGATAAGTCGTGCCTGCAGTTGTCCATGCACATGTTAAGAAGCTTTCACGCTTCAAAATTGAAGTTTTTTGTCACGCCACGGGAGGGTACTCTAGACGTGGCCGACACTCAAAGACTATTGCTAATTCCCAAGCGAACCACTTGGCCTCATAACGATCGTTCAATCCTTCACACCATCGAAAGATTTAAAATAAAGTGATATTTTGATGGGCAACTAAATCAACATTCTGACTCAATGAATAAAGGTCATAGGCCGACGAGGTCAAACCTCAACATTTGTGGCATAAAAATAGATTTAAAGAAAACTAACCCAAGAAAAGGGACCTCAACATCAACTCATCTTTGTCTAGTCTATGAAGTCTCTATCTCTATATGTCTAGAAGATACCATGACAAGTCATGGCTAACCCAATCAAAGAAATAAAATAACTTAAAAATAAATAAATATAAGTGGTATCCTCCGAATTTAGGGGAGGGCTCACCAATCAGTTGTAGGAAGATAAAATCCTCAACGAAGCGCCTGTTGATGACCTCTAATACCTGTCTCTGCATCATAAAACGATGCAGTGGACGTCAGTACATGAAATATATTGGTATGTAAAATGGCTGGAAAAAGGAAAGGACATAATCAAAGATACTCAACTCAAGTAACTCAACTCAAAATCAACTCAACTCAACTCAACTCAGTAAAACATGCAAGTTTAAGAACATAGTTATGATTTGAAAGTAAACTCAATAGTATGCAGCTCAATAAAATCATTTATACAAAATTAGGGAGTTTCTCTAACCGACAACATCCCACCACCATAGTTGGTGATGCACAACGGAGACGACGTCGTTGATTGCCCGTCCAATACGTATCAAGGTAAGGATGTCACATCAATATTTTGGATCCATCATACCCGTCCATCATTTTGGGACAGGAGTTGCTAGATTTAATTGCACAACTATCTTACGCGGGCAACGTAGTTCTGGGGCTTTGAGCCATCTTTTACTCTACTCAACTCAATGCTCAATACTACTCCCAAAATATGTACTCATATTCATCAAGTAAGTATATTATTAAAAAACATCTCATCAAGTTTCATTGAAGTTTGAACCTTGATTGAAACATCAAACTCATCTTAAACATCATCTCCCATCAGAAAATATATTTTGAAAAATCATTTACATCATCATCAAAATACTTTCTCAACATATCAAGTGTTTTCTTAAAATATGCTTCAAAATCTTTACATATCATCAAGACTCTTTCTCAAAATTATTATTTATGCTCAAAAACTCATATCCATACAGACTCAGTAAAATATATTCAAAAATCATCTTCGTTAAACATACAAAACGATCATCAAATCTCAATTTGAAATGATGCATAAAAATTAAATATAATCATCATCTAGGGTTCATGTGAATGAAAACATGAACATGTATCCAATCAAATACTCAACTCGTGAAGATTATCAACACACTTTTATATACAAGAATTCAGTAGGACAATAGACAATCCAAGAATTAGGGTAAAACTCTACTCAGACTCAATGGCAAGAAATCAATATGTGCGGCGCGTGGATGAACTCAATCCGACGCTATGAGTAGCCTTACATACCTAGAAGATTTGGATTTCGGACTAGCTTGGAAGAAATCGTAAGATTCTCTGGAACCCTAACTTTTCTTCTCTTATTCGCTCAAGGTCTCTTCTTAGTTAGAACGTAATAATGGCTTAGGAATGGGTTTAAAAACCCTATTTAATTCAAAAATGACTTTTATTGGTCGTGGATTAAGTTTAGGAGGAGTGGGGAAAAGACTAGAATGTCATTGCTTTTAAAACTGATCGTCAAGTACCATAATGGGGCAAGTCCACGACGTGAACTTGTCGCGCTTCAGGTTATTTTTTTACAGAAAACTTAAAACACGTTCAGAAATTATTTTTCTACAAAATAACACATAAATCGCATTTGTAAAATGCGTTTTATTTGTAATTTTATGTAAATCATTTTTCAATCGATTTTCTAGTCCCGTAGAAATAATGGGACCAAAATTTAAGTGCAAGTCCACGACGGGGACACGTCGCACATTTTTCTGGATTTGCATTTTTGCTCTGAAAAATTATCTTTTGATCCAGTTGCTCTAAAAATCAACCAAAACCATTTTCCCACACTTTTTTTCGTGTTGATCGCGTTTCCGGCCTCGAATTTTTCAAAAAGGTTTGGGAAGATGCGTTACGCAAGCATCTCTCATTTAGGGGTGTTTTGATAATTTTACCGATTGTTACATTTTCATCAGAAATTTCTGTACAAAAAAAGAAGAACTTTGTAATGAGATCGCATAGGTCCAATATAATTCTCCTAACAAGCAGCGAAAGATGGACGAGGATCAATTAGTTAAGCATAGTCAAACATAAAATTTCAAAACAAAATTACTTGCCCCCCCCCCCACCCCCAACCCACACGACCCAATACATCTTCTTTTTTTTCAAGGAGAGTGTCAAATCAATAATGAATCAAGAAATAGTGATTTAGTGATCAATATGCATATATATGAAAAAATGTGTCATGTATTTATTGAATTGATATGAACACAATGTGTAAATATAAATTTTTACGTGGTTGAGAATAATATATATATATATATATATATATATATTTCAACATTTTGAAGTACTTCTTGCAATTCATTTAAAGAAAAAACAAAAAAAACCAAGACCTAAGCCCTGTCCACTAAAGAACATTATATTCTCCAAAATGTTCTTATCAATGAAGTCCCAATCGGAATTGCCCTATCCAAAATTAAATTAATTATTGCCACGTCAGAAATGAGATTACAAAAGTCAAATGGCGCGTCAAATTTTTTCCATTAAATTAATTCAATTTCTTTTTTAATTTTATTTTTCATCCGATATTCAATATCCATATCGAAGTCCAAATATTTCAAATTTACATTGCATAGAGCTATATTTGAAAGAAGTGTTTTGGATCAAGAATTTTTCCATATCAGGTCTTAAATTCGAGACCTACAATCCCATTAACTCGCACCATATCCTCTGGTGGTAATTCAAAAATGCAAAATCACAAGTGCAATTTTTCAATCTGATATTCAATATTTATATAAAAATTTGACTAATTTAAATTTTTTCATATCAAATCTTAAATTCGAGACTTGCAACCTCATTCACTCGCACCATATCCTCTAGTGGTAATTCAAAATGCACAATCATGAGTGCAACTCGAGTTTTTCAATTTAATATTTAATATTTATATAAAAATTTGATTAATTTAAAATTTTCCATATCAGATCTTAAATTCGAGACCTGCAATCCCATTCACTTGCACCATATCCTCTGGTGGTAATTCAAAATGCACAATCATAAGTGCAACTCAAGTTTTTCAATCTAATATTTAATATTTATATACAAATTTGACTAATTTAAAATTTTCTGTTAAAAAAATTTATAATCAAAATTCTAAATCGAAATCTTTAATGAAAGTTAACAATATCGCATGCCGTCTTTATTTGGTGATGTATGCAAGTTGAGGTTGTTGAAGCTACCGCGCTGAAAACTTTCAAATTAAAGCAAATCAACGCGCATACATCCATCCTACGCTATTGACACTTCCAATGAATTAGAAAATTATTTTTTTTTATTGAATTTTACGCCTTATGCGTTTAATCTATCCACTTGTCAAAAGATATAAATTTTCTCCGTATCAAAATAATTGTCACTTTTTGTTGTTCAAAATTTAAATTATTTCTCTTCATTCGATATTAGATGTGACATTTCCTTTTTATACGTCGCTTAATAAATTTTATAAAGAAAATTAATATATTTTTATCATTATCTAATAAATTGTATTGTATTCAAGAACAAGGCTAAGCATATTTTATTTCAAGACTATTTAATATTATAGATAAAATAGGATAAAAATAATTAATTTTATCCTAATTTTATCAAATGATAAATAAATCAAGACAAATATTTCACGGAGCATTCGGCCATGAAAATTGTGAGTCTTTTTTAAAAAAAAATAGTTTTTTGTTTTAAAAAAGAAAAATGATATTTAAATACCAAAAATACGAAAAATTACAGTTAAAAATAAAATGACAAAATTGAATAAAAATTCAATTTGTGGATATCTCGCTCTCTTTAAGGAGATTCAAGTCTACTGTGACATAATCTACACCGATCCAACAATAATACACTTGACTTGTCCCCTCCAGGATACAACAATCCAACAATGTTGTATGATTCAAACAACTCTGGATTAGTTGAATAGTTCAAAGCTCCACCAAAAGAACACGTTCCTTCAACATATAACTACTCTCTTTTGTATAGTGAATATAGCTAAAAACTTTGAATATTTTTCATTAGTCTCAACCTTTCTCTTTCACTATTACACACATCACCACACTGTAATATTAATCCACCTTCTCATTTTTCTACCCCGCCATATTGCACCCTTCACAAAGGAAGAGACATCACTTGTCTTGAATAAGATTAATGTGGATAGTAATGTAAGTAAATTAATAGAGAAATTATGTCGTGGAGGTTACATGAGTTACCAGATATAATGAGGTGGAACATGGGTTAGTGGTTATATAAGTTATAAACCACTAATACTCATATAAGTTACAAGAAACTAATGATCATAATAGTTATAAGAACTAATAATCATTTCTACCACAATTTAAACCCACTAATATAAGCATTTAATATTTTATTTTAATAATAAAATACATATACACCAACAATAATTAATCCCTCTAATTATAACCTTTTTTTTCCTGAGACACTTTAACTTTATCAAGGTCCTAATACACCCCTATTTTTGTTCATAATAAATTTACTATCCCTTTATGAGCTTATCTGGTGTGGAGAGTGTACTTTACTTGCAAATTAGGAACAAACTAAGCAACTTGAAATTTTAACACCAACTGGGCATGCAACAGTGTGGTCCAAAATGCTACTTGCTCAATTTTAAGAGTAATTAATGGTAGCAAACAAACACATGCTACAATTATGTTTTCATGTTTGGTATATAAGCAAACAATATTAATTTATTATATATATTTTTTTTTAAATGCAAATTTTGGGCTATTATTACAAAAATATAGGGCAAATCTCCAATTTAAAACGTAGCAATTCAGCCTTACGAGATGAAGTTAGATTGCAAAGCATGGAACCTTTCTTTCCCAATGACACAAAAGCATCACTGTTTAGACCATATGTCATGCCATAATTCATTATACAGAGGCGGAAGTAAGATTTGAAGCTTATAAGTTCAGAAGCTCTGCTGCTGGTCAGGGATATGTATTTGTATGTCCAACGATCAGTAGACATACATTGACATATACACTACATACAAAGTACACTACAAGAGGGAGGATATGAATAGGAACTTTCACTTTCAGACAGAGGTGTAAACCCCTAAACAAGTTACAACTAATACCAGAGCTTCAGAAGTTTGCAGGTAAAATAACAAAGCTTCAGAAGATGTGACAAATATACAAGGCGTCTAAAGATCTCATATACACGATTCCACGCTACTAACATGACTCCTTATTCAGCAATAATGGTGTTCGAGTCACATGTACTTCTACTCTCATTCATGAAACGTTACTAGAAAGATTGGGGCCTGATCACTTAACCTCACCATCCTCGCTGAGAACCACCAGATGAATGTCCATTCATCTTGTCCAGGATAGCATTGAAATCAACAGGCTGGCCACTTTCCTCGAGCCTTTGGATCACATTAACAACATGATCACCCCGGTAGCCCATGCTCACTAGTTTCTCAATCAACTCATTATATGGATGGTTGCGCACCTGCTGAGTTGGACGAACCATCAGATTTGCACTGGGGGTAGGCTGCGGATTTGGGGTAGGGAAGCTGGATGGAGGATAACCACTTTGTTGGAAGTTTGGTTGGGGTGGTGGATGTGCCCTTGAGCCTTCACCATCATACACCACATATGCATTTCCTGGAGAGAGTGTTGGATGAGCTCCACTAGCTGCATACCCATCACCAGGTGCACCATACGAAGGCTTTAGATGCGGCGTTGCGGGTTGTTGCTGAAGGGGCCTACCAGACCTATCATACCCATACGGCATCGCTTCAGGGCGGCTAACAACTGGTTGAGATATTCCAGAAAATGGAACTTGCATTGGCATACTATTGGGCATTGTCTCAGGAGTAGGATTTGGTTGACTAGGCAGATAAGAGGGATAAACAGCAGGTGATGTAGGTCTAGCTTGCTGTTGCATGGTTGGAATCTGTGGCTGTTGAACCTGTTGGGGTACCTGTTGCGCCCACTGCTGCTGATATTGGGGCATTGACTGGAGTTGTTGTGTCTGATTCACGTGAGGGGGCGCCAGTGGCGCCGACTGCGGTGGTGCTTGCATTTGAGGATTTCGATACTGGGGGTCAGATGACAAATATTGACCTTGAGATAACTGAGTTGGAGGTTGTTGATTTGCCATCTGAGGAGGGGGTAAATAATAGCCTTGTGACTGTGGCATACTTTGGGATGGAATTGATTGTGGAGGCGGCACAGGTGGCTGTTGTGGCTGTTCCACAGGCCGGTTAGTAAGAGAAGCCAGGGGAGCCACTTGATGGGGTAGAGCAAGTGCCAGTTGCTGCCCATGCACTTCAGGTGAGTCATCACTTTTTTTGTCATCAGACAGGTGTTGAGCACTTCTCTCCTCATTCTGCTGAGAATTGCTGGATGAAGCTGATCCTTTCTGTGCAAGCTGAAGCTTGGCCAGCTCCTTTTGAGTTTCAGCAAGTTCTTGTTTGTCTCTTAAAATCTGTACAGATCTGTGAACCTGCAGGTGAAACAGTTTAGTCAATCAAAAGCTATTTAAGTTCTTCATTGAATCAAGAACTGTTTAAGTTGTGACATAATGTGATGAAAAAAACACTAAACACCAAAAAGCAACTTGAAAGTTGCCAGTGGTAAAGAATGAAATCATTCATATGGCTTAGAACCAACAAACGGAAAAGTTTGGTGTTACGAGTACAATCAAATCAAAAGGCAACTCTGCATAGGAATAGGTAAGTAAACCATACAAGTAAATTTGTCAACTGTCCATTATTAGCTAATGGAAAAGATGTCTATCTTAGAAAAGTCTCTAAGGTGGTCACATGTTAAAGCTGAAAACAGATCTGCACCCAAACTTCTCCAGCAACTACTGGTCCAAGATAACTCGTCAAACATAAACTGCTAATTGCAAGTAAAGAACCAAGCACATTTTGCAGTACATCTCTCAGTTAAACTACACTAACTTACATGCTGCCTAGTATCAGTGACAGGTCTTGAAACTAGTTCAAGACACAAGGGAGCAGTAACTTTTAAGAGTCCTAACTTTAGTCCCACAGAAAACAGGTAACTAACCTCTTGGACATGCTTCTCTAGAGCCTTCAGTTTCGAATCTGCCTCTCCGTGATCCCGAACTAAATCAGAGCGCATTTCTCCAATAGATTTATCAAGATTGTAACAGTATAATTCCAATTGCGACAAGCGCGAACTGATTCCCTCTAGGAACCGCATGAGATTGTCAGTATATTTCTTCATGGTCTTCTCAACAGTACATATCACATCTTGGTGAAAGGGAGATTCTTCTGGAGGACTGTACGCTGGAGCAGGAAACATTGATGACCTTGTCATTCTGCTTTTGTGGAACTCCTACTCAAAACAAGAGCAAGATTGAGTTAATTCTAAGAAAGCGACTGCTTCTATAAATTTTTAAGTGAGTTACACAGAGCGTAAACTTTTACACCTTCCCGACTTATGAAGAAAATCAATCAGTTAAGTAAAGATGCATATAATATACGTAATAATAGCATGGATCTTAGAAACTACATTTACAAAAACTACATAACCATTATGGTGGAGTAGAACTTAATCTCAGTGGCAATGCAAAATGGTCCAAATAAGGCTCATTAGTGCAACTATTTCATGGTTATTTTCAATGTGCCAGATGAATCTAGATTCCACTTCAGGGACAAAATTTCACCACCAGACCTTAAAATCAGATGCAACCCAAAACTACTGTGCCAAATGATTTCTTTTAATCAATATTGCCCAAATGATTTCTGTGAAATAAAATTTCATATATACACGTTATTACCTTTTGCTGCAGTTCCATTTCCTCAATTTATAGGGAAGAAGGGCAAGATCATATTTTGGGAAGGGATAGGTAAACTAGAGGTATCAACTCTTTTAGCTCCCGAGGATGACAATTACTAGAAAAAAACAAGATGTACAAAACAAAAAGTGCAAGCATCAAAGTCAAAGCAGTTGGACAGAATTCATATCAGAAATGGAAATCAGACTCTTTCTTCAACAAATGCACATAAGCCAAAGCACGGCAAGCTCCATCAACAATGATGCAATAACAACCTCTAATTTAACCAAAAACATCTGCGCATAGACCACTCAAGGTAGGCAAAGAACAATAAATAGTCTCTCAAATCATATAAACAATTGTACAAAAATGCTTTTCCATCCCCTTCGCCAAGTGATTTGTTTCTCTTCCTATCTCCTAGAAATTTGATTCCCTCCATGCCCAAATGATTTCTGTGAAACTCAATATCTTATATATATATACATAGTTACCTGTTTTTGCAATTCCACTCCCTCAACTAATTTATCAGGAGATATAGGTAAGAAGAGCAAGATCATAATTTTCGAAAAGATAGGTAAACTAGATGTATCCATGCTTTTAGCTCGCCAATATCTTGAGGATGACAATTACTACTACAAAAGAACAAGATGAATAATAACAAACATACAAGCATCAAAGTCAAAGTTCTAAAAGCAAAGCAAAGCAAAGCAGTTGAACAGAGTTCAGATCAGAAATGGAAATCAAACTCTTTCTTCAACAAATGCACCTAAGCCAGAGCACGGCAAGCACCATCCACAATGGCATAAATAACCATCTTTAGTCTAACCAGAACCCTCCGTCCATAGACAACCCAATTTAGCAATTTAGATAAAGAACAACCTATGATCTCTCATATCACACTAACATAAACAACTGTCCGGAAACACTCTTCCATCCCCTTTTCGCTTTAAATCAACAGGCTTTTCACTGTTCTTCCTATTTCCTATAAATTTGATATCCTCCACCCCTCCCCCCAAAATAAAGCATCTCGATTTCTCAAGCAATCCTAACAACAAAAGAACGAGCTACAACGTTTACATACCAGCAAAAGATTACACCTTTTTTGTGGGGTTACAGCCAATACGCACAGAATCTTTACCAAATTCCGAATTCAGCAACTATCACCCTAATCAAACAACAAATTTCACGAATTTCCCCCGTAAATCTCAAAACCCAAAAGGTCAACTGGCTAAATCACAAACAATTTTCACTCAATAACAGTGATTACCTTAGCAGAATTGGCAGATATAACAGGATCAGAGTGTGTTCCATTAGAAGGATCTTGATTAGCATAATCTTCATAGGAACAAAGTATATCATCCGACCCAAAATCAAAACCCTTAGAACCCGCATTGTTTGACCTACCGGATGATCCAGATGCCATTTTTGAATGATCCAAAAACTAGGGTTTCGACTTCGATTATCAAAACCAATATATAAATAACTTCAGAGAAAAGGCAAAAGGGATACTGAACAGGTGAAAATGTATTGATAGGTTTTCTTGGTAGAGAGATGAGAGATATATCGGGAATAGTGTACTTTGCTTTAGCTTCACTGCGAAAACAGGAAGGCTCGTCGTATTTGTAGAATTCTAAACCATTTGTTTTGTGTTTTAGAATAGAATTCTAATTCGACTGGGAGACGTGGTGAGATTGCTTCACTCTGAAGTATCTTGGAAATCATATAATAATATAATAATAATAACATAAGTGGAATTAAGAAGAGTAGAATGTATGCAGACCTCAGAAGGTAGAAAGATTGTCGTCTCAAAATACCATAAGCAAAATAAAAAAACAAGTAAAGGAAACAAAAGGACAACTAATAATGAAAAACACATAATATGTAAATATAATAAAAAACAACATATATGTGACGAATAATGATAATATAAGATATAAAAATATGACTAATCCTATTACGATATTATATCCCGAGCCAGACATCAACCTAACCCTACTAATTCACTTTTGGATTAAAATTTCTTTATATTTAGAATTCACTTTTGATTTAGAATTATTTTATATAAATAATTGTCTAGGCTATGAAGGAAAGGAAAGGATTTTTTTTTAATATTTAAAACTTTAAAATTAATTAAAATTTTGACTATCAAATATTTTATTATGAAAAGTATGTAATATAACAAATTTAAAAACAAAAAAAATCAGTTTTATTACGTTGTACACATTAAACTATTTCTTTTATATTTATGAGTCTTTTTCCACATTAGATTTTAATCAATTAATTATTTAACTTTGGAATATTCAATTCCAAATTATTACTTTATGTATTCATAAACTATTAATATATTTATATTATAAGTAATTGAACTGATCTTTCGCATCCGTGTCAGTTCACAATATATTAAACTATTGCATCAAATTAATAATATTTATTTAATTTGGTTTGCATAAATATTGTATTTATTTAATAATAAGTATTATTTATATATAATTTTTAAATTAAAATGACACATACAAAGCAAGTACATTGAACTAGTTAAAATAAATATTGCATATTTTAAGTGAGTTTTATTACTTCTTTAGAAATTATTTACGAGAAATAAAAAAGAATAATCTTTAAAAAATATAAAATTATTTTATCGTCTATTAAATTTAATCTTTAAAAAATATAAAATTATTTTATCATCTATTTAATTAGGAGTATTAGGTAATTTTAAAATTATTTATTATATAATTTATATTGATGGCTTAAGTTATTTGTATATAAGATGGGGTAATTAATCTTATGAGGTAAGTTTATTTGCCACATTTTTATACCAACCACAAAATTATATAAAATAATAATTAAATTTAAATTTTCTTAATAAAATTATTTTAGAAAATTTACTTTTGATTATTAAAGATTTCTCAAGGTAAGTTAGGTCAATAATGACCTGAGTAATGTGAAATTAAAAAAGAAAAACATAGATTAAGATTAGGATAAACCTAGTGACGGACCTTAAAAAATTAAATATGACCGACCACCATGATTATGTGGTAGGTTTATGCTTTCTATTTTTTATAATTACTTTTTTTAATGAATTTTTATATTGTATAAATAATTTAATCCATTCTTACAAATAATTTCTTATAGCTTAGTGCCTGAAACTTTAATATTTATGTGGAAAGACTTTGGTTCAAATTTTTTATTAAAATTAGAATTATTTCATTTATGATTTCAACTTAAAGATATAGAATATTTTTAATTTATTAGGATAAAAGAGGTAATATGTACTATTATTATTTGAGTGTCGCAAAAATTATTATACATCATAATAATTGACAATTTATAAATTTAAAAAATATATAAAAATTGAGTTAATTCTTAAAATTTTATCTATATTATCTGAATTGAGACAGATAGACAATTATTTTTATTATATTTATTTTAGTTGAATAACCAATTTTCTTTATTGAACTTTTTTCTTTTCAACATCTTCATTTTTAGTGCATTTCCTTCTTCCTAGAATCTCCATTCTTTATTACTTTTTTTTGGGCAAATTATAGAAATCCCACGCTTTACATGCACAATCTCAATATATACCAACTTTTTCTGAAATTACTAAAAATTCCTTATTTTTTAAGAAACGTCGATACATAAACATC
>JBCEWC010010733.1:0-17370 GCA_038996855.1 Solanum aculeatissimum
CAAACTTTATGCATAAGAGTAGCTCCATACTTGTCATAACTTGTCATATCATATTGGTGTAAACACCTATGTTGCTCTAAGAGCCATATCAAGAGAATATGTGATCACAAGCCTTAACTTATCATATCAAAACATGAGGGTTATGCCCTTAACAAGAACTTCATCTTAATCATGCTTCAACGATTATGCCATGAATGAGGAATCAAGTGCATGGGTAATGGAGGATTTAAACTTTAAATCATAAATCCATAGGTAATTCAACATAATTCATGATAAAATCTCAATACAAAACATAATGTAATGTGTAATAAACCATTAAAGGGACATGCACATTGATCCTTAAAGAATTTCCATACATTTTATAAGATTCAAACATAAATCATCATTAAATCATCTAATTTCTACAACCCACAACTCAATTCATTTAAATACTTAAAAATCTAAAGAACCCATAATTAAAGAAAGCATAAAATCATAATTTAAAGAGGAGGGTTCTTGGGTCTTCATGGATGAAAGGGAATCCATGAATTAAACACACATACCTTAGAATTAATCAACAAAATTGAATGGAATTGCAAGAAAGATAAATTTCCCCAAAATTCTTTAAGCTTTCATCAATGAAGGTCAAGAGAGTTGAGAGACTTTTTTGGAGAGAATTTAGGTGTGTTACAATGGATGAAAAGGAATTAGGGTTTGATTTAGGGGGGTTAAGGGACCTTAAAAAGCCTAAAAGAGGCATAAGATCTAATTAACCATTAATGAAATGGACTAAATCACTGAAATATTGCTTCACGAAAGGCCTACAGTGTCCGTCTACAGGTTCACGGTCCGTGAATCTGTCTGTGGGATATCACTTGGCCTCGACTTCGGCTTGAACTCTTGGGGGACTTTCTGGATCACTTCACGTGTAACGATCAAAAAAATTTTGAACCTCATAATGGTTGGTCAAGGTTTGTGTTAAACTGGTAGTGTTTGAATTTTGGCAGCCATGGGTTGAATTTAAGTGGTCGGATTCGAAACGGATCGTTTGGTGAAGTTATGGGGTCGGTTGGGAAGTGTACTTTGAAAGATCATAACTTTTGATACGGGATGAAATGTGTGGGCTTTTGTATGTCATCTTGAAGTTCTTTGATTTATCTTCACAACATAATTGGTTTCACTTAATTTGGAGTTGGTATGGTATGAGTGTTCTTTATCACCCCGGTAAGGCTAATGTAGTGGCGGATGCCCTTAGTAGGCTTTCTATGGGAAGTGTGACTCCTGTAGAAGAGGGGAAGGGGGAGATAGTGAAAGATGTGCACCAGTTGGCTAGGTTAGGGGTAAGATTGGTCGAATCCGACAATGGTGGAATTCTTATTCAAGGTGGATCTTAGTCTTCCTTAGTGGTTGATGTTAAGAAGAAACAAGACTTAGATCCCACCTTGGTAGAGTTGAAGAAGTTGGTTGCCGATGGAAAGATAGAGGTTTTCTCCCAAGGGGGAGATGGTGTTCTATGGTACCAAGACCATTTATGTGTTCCGGATGTTGATGGCCTAAGGGATATTATCATGAAGGAGGCTCATAATTCTCAATATTCTATTCATCCGGGATCTACCAAGATGCACCGAGACTTGATGGAGTTGTATTTGTAGTATGGTATGAAGAAGGACGTGGCTAAACTTTTGTCAGAATGTCCTAAATACCAACAAGTGAAAGTGGAACATCAAAGGCCTGGTGGTTTGACCCAAGACATTGAAATTCCTACTTGGAAATGGGCAGATGTGAACATGGACTTCGTGGTTGGGTTGCCCCATACTCGGAAGCAATTTGATTCTATATGGGTGGTGGTTGATAGAATGACTAAGTCGGCTCACTTCTTACCGGTTAAGACTACCTATAGTGCCGAGGAGTATGCTAAGGTATATATTCCAGAATTGGTAAGGTTGCATGGTGTGCCAAGTTCTATCATATCGAATCGTGGTACTTAATTTACTTCTCATTTTTAGAAATCTTTTCTAAGGGGACTTGGTACTAAGGTCAAGTTGAGCACCGCATTTCATCCTTAAACCGATGGACAAGCTGAAAGGATAATTCAAACCTTGGAGGACATATTAAGGGCATGTGTGTTAGAATTTAAAGGGAATAGGGATGATCATCTACCTCTCATCTAATTAGCTTACAACAATAGCTTTCATGCTAGCATCGATATGGCTCCATTTGAAGCTTTATATGATAGGAGATGTAGATCTCCAGTTGGTTGATTTGAAATAGGTGAGGCGGCCTTGTTAGGCCCGGATTTATTTGTTGAGGCCATAGAAAAGGTAAAGTTAATTAGGGAAAGGTTGAAAATGACCCAAAGTAGCCAAAAGTCTTATTCGGATGTTAGAAAGAGGGACCTTGAACTTCATGTTGGTGATTGGGTGTATGTGAAGGTGTCCCCCATGAAGGGCATCATGCGTTTTGTCAAGAAGGGCAAGTTGAGCCCTCGGTACGTCGGACCTTATGAAATTGTGGAATAGGTTGTCAAGGTGGCTTATAAGTTGGATTTTCCTTTGGACATGAGCTCCATTCATCCAGTATTCCATGTGTCTATGTTGAGGAAGTTGGTTGGTAATCCTAAGGCCATTGCACCTTTGGAGGGTGTGATAGTTGAGGAGAACTAGACCTATGAAGAAGTGTCGGTTGAGATCTTGGATAGACAAGTGAAGCGGCTTCGCAATAAGGAGGTAGCTTCGGTCAAGGTGCTTTGGAGGATCCAAGACGTGGAGAGTGTGACATGGGAAGCGGAGATGGACATGATGGATCAATATCCCTATTTCTTCCAATCTACTCAAGCCTAAGGTACTAGGTTTTATCCTTGTATGGTCCTAATTCTTTAAATTCTTGAGTTTCATGACATTGCATGCATACATGAGCACTAAAATGATTTAAATGATGATTTGACTTAAGTTTTGAAAGACTTTTGAAATGATGCATGATTTGTTATAAGTTTGATAAAAAATGTCTCTCGTTGATTGATGTTCTTAAGCCATAATTTTATCTCATTCGCAGACGAATGTTCCCATGGGGGAGATAATGTAACGATCCAAAAATTTTTGAACTTCATAATGGTTGGTCAAGGTTAGTGTTAAACTGGTCGTGTTTGGATTTTGGTAGCCATGGGTTGAATTTAAGTGGTCGTATTCAAAACAAATCGTTTGGTGAAGTTATAGGGCCCGTTGGGCAGTGTAATTTTAAAGATCATAACTTTTAGTATGGGATGAACTGTGTGGGTTGATATATATCAAATTGAATATCTTTGAGTTATCTTTTGACTAGGGATCTACTTGGCAAGTAGTCCGGATCCGGGTAGTAGCTCGCTCGGGTCTCCTCCATTGTCGGTTGAGGTTACATCCCCGCTATATTAAGATTGTAGGATTTCATATCATGCATCATGGCATAGCATATTGTTATATTCCTCTTTTGGCTACGTGCATTCCTTTCATATCACTTGTCCCCTTGTCATGTTTCTTGGTCTTACTATATTGTCATATGCACTGCATGCCCACATACTTAGTGCATATTATGTGCTAACCCATACTTTTTGTCTACATGTTCTAACCATGTAGGGACCGAAGATGACTTCTATCTTCCACCGGATGACGTGTGATTATCTTGAAGTCTAGTGCTTGTGGTGAGCCCTTTTGTTCAAGGGCAATAGCCACTATCTATCTACCTAGTATTGATTTGTTACTTTTCTTTACTTATGTATTGAGGGTGAGCCTCAAACTATGTCGAGGCCCCGCTTATCTTATGTAGAGGCTTGTTGGACAAACTAAACTCTTGTACGTTAGATTGTATTTTTTGGATATTATGACTATTGAGATATCATGATTTATGAGTTTTGATTATGGAAATGGCATTGATTATGCTTATGATTTAATGTTGGGATTGTGTGTTGATTATGTGCTTATGTGGAAAGTCCCCTAACCCAGACTGCCCCCATAGCTTGAGTCCTATTTACCCTTCCCTTAGAGATTATTGTTATGTGCAACGTGATTCATGTTCACCCCATTCCTGGTAACATCCCCATAGCGTGAGTCCAAAGCCTCGTTTCCCCTAGAGCTTATGTGTTATGTGTTACTTCCACGCTTCTGAACCGATGATGTGTGTGTGATGATGCTATGATGGCTTGATCGAGGACTTTCGGGTTCTCTTTTGCCATGTCACATCTAGGCCCTACTCTCAGGTCGTGATAAGTTATCAAATTTTATCAAGTAGCCCTTTCATTATTCCATCACACACATTAAGCCATTTCATGATTAATTCACACATTTTGAATCCACATTTTTCCCCGACAAACAAAGAAGAAAAATGCAAGGTTCAATGAAACTCAAATTTAGGAATCACACGCCTCGATGAAGTCAAGAAATCAATCCAACAATGGAACCTTCCTCTTCCAATTCCTACCCAAACAATACAATCTATTCAAAGAATGATTCATGATCAAATTCCAAGCTCAACTATATTAAAATCATGAAATTTGGGAGAAAATGGCAAAATGGTTCAAAAAATCTCATATTGGACGATGGAAATGAACTCTAAAAATTTTTACATGAAAATATTTCTTAAGTCAGTTGGAATCCATTAACAAAAATTATTTTAAAATGAGGTTAAAATGAACTTATAGTCACCATTTTTCTAAAACATGAGTTCATGAATTAAACTCCCAATTTTTCAAGTCAAAAACCTCAATTCGATGTTAAAAACAAGAAGTAGTTAATGGGTAATGAAGATTCAAGTTCAAAATTACTTATCCAAAAAAATCCACTTGAAAATCAATTAAAATATTACTTCCTATGAGCTCCCCAAGATCAACAATGGAAAATGAAAAATAATTCTCGAGAATAATCTCAGAAAACCACCCTCAGATGTCGCAAAAGCGATATAGGGATCACTTAAGCGACACCCACTCTTGATGCGAGCTTTGCTTTTTTGAAGGACTGATTGCTTTTACAACCTTTGCTTAAGAGAACTGAGTTCACTTAGGCGATGGTCGCAAAAGAGACCAAGCCTTTGCTTAAGCAACACTTGGCACCAAAAACCATCAAGAAAAGTTTAGCACATTCAAAATAGGGAATCAACCCTCGGAATTCATTCAGAATATCATACACACAAATCATATATGCGTTATCACAAAATTTGTCACTTTAGATACAATAGAATAACCAGAAATTAAATCTGAGGTATCCTTGACCCATAACCCAATTAGTCGCAACAAGGACAACATAGGCACTAGAAATACCAAAACGTTGTCGGAATGCCCCAAAATCATACCAAGACTTGTTCTAGAGCTAAAATCTCCTCTCTGAACCAGCGGAACGATAAAAAATCTAATCTAAGCACCCAAACTCAAAATGTTGATCAAAGTCAAATCTAAGTAAAACTTTTACTCAATTTTTAGTTTTGGACCTCAAATTCACATAACAACTCAAAATATGAATTTCAAACTCTCCCGTATCAATTTTTATATTTTAGAACTAATGAAATCAATAGAATTCTATTCTAAGATTCGTATCTCCAAATGACTCTAAAACTCAAAATTAAGAAACTTAAGGCTATTTTTATTATTTTTAAATTAAATTACTATTTTACACCTATCGATAGTTGCCTGAGACCTATTTGATTGGTTTTAAAAGTTTATTTTTTGAACATTTCGTGAAAGCAACTAAATCATTAATTATTGTATCACCACTACTGCAATATCCACTTTTACTTAACAAACCATCTTAAGTTAATAAATTAACTAATAAAATTACATTTGAGAATTTCAAAATTTGATAGAAGAATGAAATATGGAGGAAAGAGAGAGAATGTTCTTTGGGTGTGTATGGAAGAGAAAAACGAGAGATAACAATTGCTAAGTGATTAAATTTGATTATGTTTAAAATACTTGGAGTATTTTGACAATTTATTTGGATCAATTGTACTTTTAAGTATCGAAGAAATGCTAAAGAGCCCCTTAAACAAGCCACTTTTTATATAGTGAACACCTAAACTATCACTTGTATTAAGTACCCCCAACACACACACAAAGGTACTTTTACAATCATTGCATACACCTACAATGTTTAAATTTTTTAACTATTTACACACTTGCATGTGGATCTACATAGATAAATAATGTACACGCTCTCTAATATTTACCCTCTTTCAAAAGATTTTTATTTAATTGTTTAGTTCAAATAATCAACCCCAATTATCCAATCTTCTTTCTTTTACACAAATGTTCTCTCTAAAGAAGAATTCCTAATTCCTAAGAACTCTAATACATAGAGACAAGAATAGATTTTAAATATTTTTGGCTTTTCTATTTGAATCTTTCTCTTGAGATAGTACAATCTATTTGGATGAAACGTTACTTAATTTTATGAGTTTTTCTTTGATCTCATAAAATTCATAGCTAATAAATGATTATCCACTTTTAAAATATGTTTTTTATTTCATTGGATAGCCATGGTTAGTTGAAGTGTAATTAAATTCAATGTCATTATATGAGTATGAATTCTCACAATTGGAGGGCAGTCACATGCACAAACATGTCTACAATTATAATTTACGAATTTATCAATTGCAATTTCAAAGACGACGACAACAACAACATACCCAGTAAAATCCCACATGTAGCATCTGGGTAGGATAAAATATACGCAAATCTTACCACTACCTCATAGAGATAGAGAAGTTGTTTCTAGAAAACATCAATTACAATTTCAGCGAGATGAAAAAAGAAATTATAGCAAAAAAATAACAAATAATGGCAAAGAAATAAATCTAAAAAAATCTAAAAGTGATGAAGGAAAATAATTTAAGGAGAATATGTACGAACGAAACAAATATAAGAGAAGAGAAAGAGAGATATTTTGAAAAGAGGACAAAAAATGAAGAAATGATAATTTTAATTTTTTTTTTTACCATTTAAGTTATGTGCTTCAAAAAAAAATTACTTCCTTGCAAACCTAGCTGAGCTTGCAGTTAGTTTCTATGCCATGTGAGCGTTGTAAGCATACACGAAGGTTAAAAAAATAAGTTCCAGGAAGTACTTATGTAATGTCTCAGAAATCTGATAGTTAGAATAAGAAAGAAAAATGTAGATGTTGATCTAACACACTAATTTAATGGACCCTATGTACGAACCATAGAAATTTCTACGAGCCATAAAACTAGTCATGGAAAGGAGGTCATGAGCCTTAGAAAAATTTTGAATCTCAAGTGTTTTGATGAAATCACTTTACAGGTCATGAATACATAAGAATCGTAGAATTTATTCATAGAAAAGGAACCTAAAATAATAAAGCCAGGAGCTTTTATACGAACATGAAGGGAGGGTTGCATAATTTTTGATGAATTATAGAAAGGGATCTCATGATTTAGATTCAAAGATTAACAATTTCAGTAATTGTGAATTATGAAGGTGGTCTATGAGTCACAAACTTGTTTATAAGCCAAGGTTTTGCGTTTCATAGAAGAGATTTTAAGACTTGATTTTTCAGTACATTGGTTTCACGAAGAGATAGGACGGTCCATTATTTATTTACGGATCGAAAAAGTGGTGGTCAGAATCCTATAACTTAGAATTTGGCATGACTTTCTACAGAGAGGGTTTCATTGACTATAAAAGGAACTACGATCTGTAGATTTCTCTCATGGTCATTGACTATAACTCTTTTAGATATATTTTATGCTTTTAATATTAAACTACATTGTTTCTAAGCTATTCTAGAGGTGTCTATTTCTGAGAATCAGTTCGGATCCATGCTGGGACAGTCGACCATTAAAATAATTCATCTTTTTCGGAGATTAGTGGAGAGATATAGGAAAAATAAGGTGTTCATTGATCTCGAGAAGGCCTATGACAAAGTTCCGAGGAACATCCTATGGAGGTGTCTAGAGGTGAAAGGTGTTCCAATGGCATATGTTAGGGTGATAAAGAACATGTACAACTAAGACAAAACTCAAGTAAGAACTGTGGGAGGAGACTAGTAGTATTTTCCCATTGAAATGAGACTTCATCAAGGATCTGCGTTGAGCCCTTTTCCTTTTTGCCTTGATGGATGAGCTGACACGGTTTATTCAGGAGAAGGTTCTATGGTGTATGCTATTTGCATATGACATAGTACTGATTAATGAGACTCGGGCTAAAGTTAATGATAGATTAAAGGTTCGGAGACATGCTTTGGAATCTAAAGGGTTCAAACTGAGTAGGATCAAAATAGAATAATTTGAGTGCAGATTTAGTGTTGGGGGGGATGAAGAAGATATGGATGTGAGGCTTGCCACTCATTCTATCCCAAGTGGAAATTTTTTAAATATCTAGGGTCCATCATCCAAAGTAGTGATGATATCGATGATGATATCACACATCGTATTGGGGAAACATGGACGAAATGGAGGCTTGCCTCTAGAGTATTGTGTGATAAGAAGATACCACATACTTAAAGGTAAGTTTTACAGATCGATGGTTAGACCGTCTTTGTTGTATGGGGTGGAGTGTTGGCCAATCAAAAACTCACATATTTAGAAGATGCAGGTCTCGAAGATGAGGATGTTGAGATAGATGTATGGACATACCAGGAAGGATAAGATTAGAAATGAGACCATTCGAGAGAAGTTAGAGATGGCCCCTGTGGCTAACAAGATGAGGGAAGTGAGACTACAATGGTTTGAACATTTGCAGAGAAGAAGCACCAATGCTTTGGTTAGGAGATGCGAGAGATTGGATTTAAGGGTTACTCGGAGGAATAGAGGTAGACCAAAGAAGTATTAGGGGGGGAGGTGATTAGACATGATATGGCAAAACTTGAGCTCACCGAGAACATGACCTTAGATAGAAAGAAGTGGAGGTCGCGAATTAGAGTAGCAGACTGATAGGCTAGTAGGGTAGTAGGGTTGATGTCTAGTCTTGAAATATAGGAGAGTGGTAGGATTAGTCGTATCTTTATATTCTGTGTGGTCATTATCCGTCTTATATTATCATTTGCTTTTTGTTATTAATCGTTCTTTCTTCTTTTTCTTTTCCTTTTTCCTTTTTTCGTATCTAGTTTATTTTGATTATGGGTTTTTGAGATGAGGGTTCCCAGAAACAGCCTCTCTACCTCTATGAGGTAGTGATAAGATCTACGTACATTTTTACACTCCCCAGACCCCACTTGTGGGATTCCACTGGGTATGTTATTGTTGTTATTGTTTCTAAGCTATTCCTAAGTCCTATAACTGAAATTTTACTCCTAAAATTGCCCATTCCCCTTCATTCAAAAAATTTAAAAAATTCTCTCAAGTCTTCTTCTCCAAGGATCCTCTCAAGGTTGAATTAAGGTTATTCAAGCTTCACGATTTTCTTCTCAATTTCAAGGCTAGAATCCCTCTCCAGTATGTGGGTATTCATTAATGGATTTCTTTTATTCATGAAGCCTATAAGAATTCTCTACTTTTTCATGATTTTCAATGTAGAAATCTAAAATTTGATGATTTAGCATTGGGTCCCATAAATCATGTTTTACTTCATTGTTATTAAATTTAGTTATGCATGAATTTTATGATTTTAAGGTTTTATTATTCAAACTCTCCTCAATGTTATCTAGGGTTAATGAAATTCTTTATGAGTTCTTGAAATTATGATTAAGTTGATATTGCTCTACATGATCATGAATGGATTCATCAAAATTATATGATTTAAAATTGATTTAATATGAATTCATGAAATTTATTCTAGTTTTCACTATTAATCATGATCACGAATTAATAAGGATTTCATGCATACTTTATAAAAACGATGAACTATGATCAATGAAGTCTCTCAAGAAAGAATGAATGATGGTTAAAGGATATTTCTTATTTACTCACAAATTCAAGATGTTGAATGAACAATTCTCATATTGATAGAATCAAGATTAAATGAGCTATTTTATGATGATGATTTAATGAAAATGGATTGGTAATTAGATATTGACTTTTGTTATGATTGATTTAATGATTTATAATCTCTTCGTTGGAATTTGACTTAGCAACAAGAGAATTTTGAGGTAGAGCTCATTCCAGAAGCTTTAAGAGAGACTCAACAGAGTTCTAGTAACAATCTCTAGTCTCAAACTATGTCTCTTCTTTGGTTTTCTAGATTGACCTAGTTATTGAATCCACGTATAGCTCATGATGTTTATGACATTCTCACAAAATTAACCTTGGCAAAGTAGCCTCTTTATTTTGGGTTATGGGAATCACACCGATTTTCATATTATAGATCGCATGTTTGTATTATCAATTAAGGCCAATATCCCATAAATGTACATATTTTCTTATGAATTATGCTCTTTTAAGGTTCCCATTATAATTTTTGAATTGTATTGACCTTGTTCATATTTTACTATCATGCTTTTAAATGAAACATTTATCATGCTTTCTAACTTAGTCAATTTCACATTATGACATATTTCATATTACATTGCTCACATACTTTGCACATTTCATATACTAACACATATTTTTTCTACATTATATCATAACGTAGGGTTCGATGATCACCCTACTCATTCCGCTCAAAGATAGATTGTAGAGTTTTTATCATCTACTTATTAGTGTGTCCTCATACTTTAAGGACACAACATTTGAGATTTTCCTTATTTTCACTTATGTTTTTACTTCATTCATGTTAAAGTGAGCTAGGACTTGTCCTATGTCCCCATCTAGACTAGTAGAGGCATGATAGATACTTCTGAGATGTATTCTCATTTATTCAGATGTTGACTTTATCTTTCTTTTTTCTAAAGACTTCTATCGCTTATGACTTCACTCCACATTAGTTATGTTTGATATTTCTCTTTACCTTATGTATACAATATATGCTAAGAGGCTTGATTGGAATCTTTAGAGATTCTAATCGCCATGTCATGTGAAGGGTCTAGCTTGGATCGTGACAACTTAATATGTGTGATAGTTTAGGTGTTTAGTATAAAAACCTATGCCTTTTAGTAATCACCTTATATTTTAAAACCATTTTGATTAACATAAGATATTTAATTTCTTTCTTGGGTTATGCAATACTCAATTTTTTTAATATATCAACATACACAGTTCATCATTTTTATTTATTTTCTCTTAGTCTTTATTCCTTCAATACTTCAACTATTCAATAGATCTCATTTTAATAATATTATTGTTAATTTATTTTTTATGGATATCAAGCATGATTGGTAGTTTATGAAGAAACAAGTTCTTATTTTTAGTGAGGAGAAGGACCTAAAATGCTCCTCAACTATTTGAATTAGTACAAAATTATCCTCCATCAACCTGTCAACCCCTAAATACCCCTGACATCAACATTTTGACTCAAAAATACCCCTTACATCAACCTTTTGGCTTAACAATACCCGTATTTCTGATAACACACACTCATAAGGTGGATGAAGGACAATATTGTACCAAATCTCATAGTTTAAGTGCATTTTAAGCCTTCTTCATTAAAATAATTTGAAATAACATAATATATGATCTCATGTGATTGGTATGATTTTTGGTTCTATAATAAATTAAAAATAAAAAAAGGGATTAATCCACTACTTTTATACTCATCTCCCATCCTACCACCCCCACCCTATCCCCCTCCTCTCTCTTCCACATTCTTTTCTTTTTGTATCTTGACAATCATTTAATTTTTTTAACTTAAACAAGGAAGAGAAAAGAAGAAAAATAATGATAATATTAATATTAAAATAATTAGTTCAATAGAAGATAGTTTAATTAAGCAACTATGTACTTATACACTATTTTTCTTTTGTATGTATCCAAAATTCAAAATAAAAAGAATGAAAATAACCTTTTCTAATATTGCCATAATGAAAATAATCTTTTCTCATATTTTCATCCCCATCTCACAATGATAATAATACAAATTAAAAGAATATGAATAAAAAGGTTTATTTCAAGATTGAGTCTCTGGTATCCTAATTGAGAATAAAAGATTAAAAAAGAATAAAAAGAGGAAAATGAACAAGACAATTAGATAACTGATAGATAATTTTATATTAAAAAAATATTTTTTAGATGAGCAAGGCGAGTATGTGTTTAGTTAGATCCCTAGTTATGAGTCAGATTAATAAATTGAGGGTTGATATAATATAGGCTAATAGGAAAATATTATGAAAGGGAAAATACATAAATTTCCCCCTGAAGTTGTCCCCAAAAGTCAGTTACACACTTTAACTATAGAAGTGACCTATTACACACCTATACTGCACCAAAGTGAATTATTTTTACCCTTCCTACACCAAAATTCAGGCGTGTTTCATTCAATTTCTGTTAGCCCGTCCAACCTCTAATATAAATGATTTTTTAATTTTTTTAAATTGAAATTATCTTGTATATGTTTAATAAATAGAACCCACCACCTAACCCAATATTTCAACCAAAAACCTTAAAAATCCTAATTCTTCAACGAAAATTTGGAGATTCAAGCTCCAAATTGAAGGAGAATCAATGGTAACTTCTTACTCTTTTCTCTTTTTTTACATAATCCTCTCTTTTCAATTTTAATTTCTTTTTCTCTTTTCCTTAAAAAGAAAATTTCCAGATTGTGAGTTGATTGAAGAAGTATTGTGTGGTGGTTAATAATATTATCTTTTTCTACATCTTCAATGGGGAATGTGATGACATCCCATTGAGACTGATTGAGCTGGCATCGGTAGATCTGTAAGTTGTTGGAGAAATGGGGAATAATGGCCACACCCCTTTGCTCGTTGACCTCACCACCATCCACCATGGAACTTCCGCCTGCGAAATCCCAAAATCCTTCACTTATCCTTTCTCTCCTCGTCCGGCATCGCTAGGAAACACCACCAACAACCAAGAAACTCTAGTTCGTAGAAATCCACCAAAATAGCCCCACCCAAAAGCCACCATCACAGAAATTTTGACATATTTTCTTATTCTCATAGCTGAAAATTCTCTAGAAAAAAAAAGTCTATTTTAGGTTTGTTTGTTCTTAGGAGTAGTTGAAAATGGATTTGGATGAAATGGAATGGATATGAGTGAAATGAAACAGATATGATTGAAAACGAAACGGATTGGCAACCTAACAGGGTGAGTGCGTCTCACTCTCTATGTAATATCTGGATTTGGTGCAGGAAGGGTCAAATAAATTTACTTTGGCATAGTATAGGTGTTTAATAGGTCGCTTAAATAGTTAAAGTGTGTAACTAACTTTTAGGGACAACTTTAGGGGAAAATTTATGTCTTTTTCCTATTATGAAATTAATAAATTTTTGAGTATTATTTTCATGCATATCATGTCAAAATATGAATCATATGTGATTTATTTTATTTATTTGAGAAACATTTAAATTTGGACCAATCAAATTAGACAGTATAGTGAATAAATATTTAATTATTTTACTCTAGGGGAATTGTTAAAAATAGGGGAAAATATGAGCCAACAGGTTATTATAGAGGCTATTTTTGAGCCAAAAGGTGGATGAAAGGTTTGTATGAATTCAAATAATTGAGGAATATTTTAGAAAATTTTACCAAAATACACAACATATGTTATGGTATTTTCAAATATTCCCTACCAAATTAAAAAATTACCAAAATTCCTTTTCACAATTTTTTCGCTCCCACGCTGATACACTTCTTCACTTACACCACAATCCATTTTTTTCTCTTAAATTCAAGTCCTGAATGTGCAAACTTCAACTTCCCTCCAATTTACAGTTTTTTCTCTCTCTACGGTTTCAAATTTGAAAACCAAGGTAGGTCTTCTTCCCCTTTCAAAATTCTTACTGTGTTACCATTTTTTTTCAACTTTGATATACTGATACACATGGATCCTCCGTCATTTAGCATTGGTATTACTAATTTAGCGGTTGAACAACCTCGAGATGGTGTGTATGACTCTGACAAAGAAATTTTTATGAAAACAGATCTAAACACACCCACGACATTATCGCAATGAAGAAGAAGGGAAATATCGGAGAGAACAAGGATAAAGCTTTAATTTCTAAGTCTGCAGATCCAAAAACCCCCCAAAAAAGTATGAAGAAAGCACAAAGAGCAACCAATCGACCATCTTTAACTACGGTTCATTTTGCCCAACTCAATTTATAACTGTGATTTCAAAATTATGCGATTAAATTTTTGTAAGTTGTTTTTGGGCGATTCATTCATGCACAAAATCTTTTAATCGATGTGGGTGATTCACTATAAACTTTTCGATTCAATACAATATTCCACTAGTATCAATATTTTGTTATTTTTGATCAATCAATAAGTGTATCAAAGAAGTTGATACACAATGCAATGAATCAACACTATTGTTTGATTCATTCGGTCACAATCGGACTTGTTGATTCATTGCATGGTATCGATTCTCTGGCACAGTTATTTAAATTTTATTGATGATGATTCACTCTTATAGTTATTGTTATTTCTGATTCATTTGTACATAAACCCTAGTCATGTGTGGTTATCAACACAGTGATTAATTTTGGGATAGGTTCTAACTGTTATATGTTTTTATGAATCATCAATGAATCATAAAATATTGTAATATATTGATGATTCATTGTATGATGTTAACTTATTTTATGGTGATTCATTACGCATGCTATTTTAGTTAGACATAGAATCTCAGTTATGTGTGAATTGAATGAAGGGATTAATTTGGATAGTTACTGTTACATCTTGATAAATCATTGGGGTGTATCAACCAAAATTGCTAAACTGTGCAATGATTCATATTAAAATGATCATTCATTGATTATTCATGTTAATTTGACCTGTTTTGTGAATTGTTAATCAAAATTTGTTCATTGATCAAATAAGTTTAGTTGAAAACTAATTTTTCATATATAATTCATTTTTTGTAGGGTTTTAATTACAAGATTAAATAAATTCCATGTCATCCTTTGCGCTTTGTTGTTGTATACACAAATAACTTTGCAGACAACATAAAAGAATCACTAGGAGAGAATTGGACCACTGCATTTAAAGAAACAATATTTGGGCCTTACCTCGAAATTCTACAATGTAACTGGCAAGATCAAATTTCAAAATGCATTTTGCTGCTTGAGCTGGACCAAAACAATCCTGATGAAATTCATGTTCAACATATACAGGGTAACGTTCTCCGATTTTCTATAAGCGAATTTGCCATACTTATTAGTTTGAGATGCATTGGCAATATGGACGATTTTCAATACTCTGATGATACCCCTAGTAGTTTAATGGTAAAATATTTTCCTGGTACATTCGTGGGTATCAATAAAGGTCGACTAGCTCAATGTTTTGTTATGGGTCAATGGGATAGTAAAGAGAATGCAGTCCAGATGGCCATCATCTACTTCTTACATTGCTTTGTATTTTTTTTAACTTGACGAGACCTTAGTGCCGACGTGTGATTTTAAAATGGTGGAAGATGGTCGTTATGAACAAATTCCATGGAGTCAACTTGCATTTACCAAACTCAGGAGTTCTCTTCGCCAAGAGTTCACCATAAGGAAGCAGATGTACCGATTAAGTGGCATGCCATATGCGTTGAATGTATGGATGTATGAATGTGCATAGCGAGTTGATTCTGAAATTGGTTTCAAGAATGGAAACAACATTCCAAGGATTTTAAACTGGACAGTGGTTGCAAAGAAGCCAAAATTTGAAAGTCTCCTCTCCAACATGTTTAGAGAGGTATTTTTTGTTTCTTTTTATTTGCATAAAATATCGTTTTGCATCAGTTAAGTGCCACATTTCAGAATTTGGCAACACACAGGTGCATTTTTTTAAATCAGTCTTTCATGATTCATAATATATACTCTTGATTATGAATTCATGATTCATATATACGATTTCAGCATAAAAAATGCATTAATCTAAACACATGATACATATGAAGTTTTCATCTAAGCAGTTAATATATATGGATGACACACAATGTGTTTCAATCAAAGCAAATGATACATAATATATATTCTAGCCATGAATCATTTAGAATGATTCACTGAGCAATGGTGATTCAATGATTTATAATATATATTATTGATTATGAATTCATGACTCATATATAAGTTTTCAGCATTGACATATATCAATCTGATTGCATGATACATAGGAAGTTTTTCTCTAATCAGTTCATATATAGTAATGACACACACTATGTTTTGCATCAAAGCAAATTATACACAGAACCATTTGAATCTGTAACACTGATTCATTATTTCATGACACAACATACAACATCATAATCTGATGTATCAAAGTCTATGCATTATTTTAACAATTATTTATATATTTTTTATTTTTTCCAGTATAAGTGCACAAATATTGTGCCTTCACATGATGAACTTGTTGCATTTGAATTTCCTGGTGCTGATTACATACCTGATGGTGAACCATTACCTTCAACTGTTCAACCACAAAACATAGAAATTTCAGAGTATGATGACTTTACTTCTGAACCCCCAAAGGATTTACTAATAAGGTCAAAGTGTGTTGGTGGCACATCTTCTCTGCCACCTCCAAAAAAATAAGGAATACTCATAACAAGAATCCTTCTACAACACAAGTTATTCCTGAAAAAGTTAATGTTTCTTCAACAAGGGTGTCCCCCCCTATCCCGAAGCCAGTGAAAAGAATCTCCACAAAAACAGTGGCAGGTCCTTCCATTCATGTTGAACGTCCATCTGAGGCAATGGAAAAAATAGACACAATAACTGTTAGGGAAATCAAAAGATATTTAAAGAAATATGTAAGTTTTGCTAAACTTTTTCATATATCTACATTACATATATGTTTTATCACTAACCATAATACTATTTCCTTATTTGTTCTACAAGATTGACCAGAAGTTCAGCCGATTTGGAAGAAAAAATTGACTCAAATCATAATGCATTGTTCCATGCAATTTCTCAAGGTGTTGCTCCATATATGAAGGTATGTTTTCTTATTAAAAAATATAGCACATACAGTTGTCTGATTCTATTGATTATTTTACATTATAGACAACTGATGATGTTGACACATCATCTCATCACCAAGATGTTCAATGTGGTGAATCCCCTCGTGCGGATGCACCTGATAGCAATGATCACACACCAGAACAATCAAATGCACCCCCCAATTATTGATATGACCCGAAAAGGGGGCCTAGATGTGACATGGCGAACTCGGACCCGAAGACCCTCGATCAAGCCATCATAGCATCATTACACACATCATCGGTTCGAAAGCGCGGAAGCTAATCACATAGCACGTAAGTTCTAAGGTCTTGGGGACTAGGGACTCAAACTATGGGGAAAATTACGGGAATGGGATAAGCATGCTTGCACATAACACATAGCATTAATCTCTAAGGGCAAGGGAGAAAATAGGATT
>JBCEWC010010734.1:0-17370 GCA_038996855.1 Solanum aculeatissimum
CTATTTTAGTTGCTTAAACAACAGACACACATAAATAACTTGTAGTTGTTTAAACAACTTCTTCAAAATAAATAAATAAATAAATAAATTTACTTTCAAATATTGAAGTGAAGAAAAGAAAAATGAGGAAGAGAAAGAGATAACTTTCTGATCTCTTATACCTGTGAAAGAGAAAAAAGGAAGAAGATGATGAAAAAAGAATAAAATTCTGAACAAAAAGGAAAGGGAATGGAGGAAAGAAAGAAAATAACTTTCTTCACAAGTTTAAATGAAGAAGAAAGATGGAAATGATCATTTTTGAGATAAAATTTTCTTTTTAATAAGTTTTTACTTTTTAATTTGATCTCAAACTTTTAAAAATTTCAATTCAACCCCTATTAACTTATAATTAAAATATTATCATTTAAAAAATAAAAATAAAAATAAAAATCCCTTTTTATTCTATTCTAACTCTTGAAAATTCTTATAGCTCATTTTCCCGAAAGTTACTTGTGCGCTTAACCCCTCACCAAAGCAGACAGAAAATTCCTCCACAGCGGCACATAGAATTTTGGAGATGGCTCTTTCAACAGCATTCAATTTCTGCAGGAGCTTTTCCACGGTTTCGTTGGAACCATTACGCGTTTGCATCGTGGGGAGCGGGCCTGCCGGTTTCTACACTGCCGATAAGGTACCACTATCTCTGCTCTGAACATTCTACTGTTTTTGATTGTTCTAAGAAGTTGACAACACTTTGTTTTGGATTACTATTGACAGATTTTGAAAGCTCACGAGGGAGCTGAAGTTGATATAGTTGATCGGTTACCTACGCCATTTGGATTAGTCAGGTCCGGAGTGGCCCCTGATCATCCTGAAACGAAGGTCTTAATACTTTAATTTATTTCCTTTATTGTATCTTTTCTTTTCCAGAATAGTGATGGAAATAAGGGCAAGGCGGCTGGTAGGAAGGGCAGGACGAACCCTAATAGAGCAGGACAGTTTAATTCTTATATGATACAGTGCCGGGAGGGCAGAAGTACTTTTGAAAAGTAAATAGCTGGGTGGACAGGGACGCAAATTACTGGTATAAGGTGATCCTGAGTTTTTGATGAACTTACCCTGTGTTTTGTTGTACTCCAATAACTGGGTAGACGTTCCCCAGTTAGCATATAGATATTGGTACTAGAATTATAGTAGCAGAAGCAGGAAAGAATGAATAAATTCCCTCGGATAGATCTTTTAACTTGCTGAGACTTTTTTGGCCTCACTTCATATCATCGACAAACTTTCTGGGTAATATATTATGTAATAACTGCTTGAAATTTTGATAGTTTATTTTTAAATGCACTAGTTTACACCTTGGTTATATTATTTGTGTAGATACTCTCCCTCTATTTGATTTTGTATGACATATTACTATATGGAGAAGGAAACAAATCATTTCCAATATTTCTTAAATATTTTAAGTTATAGTTTTTTTGTAGTACTTTTTATATAATCCTATCCAAGTATGTGATTTTGTTTCCAAAAGACTGAGAATGCCATAGCTTAATTCACATAAAACATTAGACTTTGACCCTCATATTATAAACCTCGTCGTTCTTTGCTGGAGACAAAGAGTAGCATATTTTTTACTTTTAAACAATGAACTATCCATCTTGTATTTTACTGTATGAGCAAAGGAGAGTATTCTTGAGTGATTAACTTAATGCTTCAATTTGACAAAGAAAGCAATTATCAGGTAATGATCTAGCAAACAAATCTTGCTGCACGTACCAGAATGTTGTAAAATAAACTTTTGGAATGATTTTCATTTTAAAACTCCCTGCAGTACTGCTCTTATTAATTCTTAGTTTACCAGAATACTTGAAACAGATTGTGACAAACCAGTTTTCACGGGTTGCTCAAAATAGACGCTGCTCATTCATCGGCAATGTTTCGCTTGGAGCCTCCATATCTTTGTCTGAGCTGCGTGAATTATATGATGCGGTAAGACTCTACAAAATGATGAGGATACATTTGATTATCCAATATTTTTTACTTGCTTAGTGTAGTATGTATTATCCACCAGATTCAAAGTTGATATATCATTTTGCAGGTTGTGCTTTCTTATGGAGCTGAAAGTGATCAAGCTCTAGGAATACCTGGAGAAGTATGTGTACTCAATGGGTGGCTTTGTTGAGTTTCTTCCATTATGGTACTTAGCATCTTAGGGAATAAATATTACTGATGGTTCATAATTAAAAAATAAAATAAAATGCTGGTTGGGTCATTTGATCAATCTTCTTCCACTATGCTCCTGTTATTTCTTAAAGAACCATAGTTCCTGTTTATCCATCGAGCACTGCATGTTTTGTAGGACTTAGCTGGGATATACGCTGCCAGAGAATTTGTCTGGTGGTATAATGGCCACCCAGACTGCAGAAATCTGGCACCAGATTTGAAGAGCTCGGATACTGCTGTTATTATTGGTCAGGTATGTCTATATATAATGGCCATAATACTGTTACATGTGTAAGCAGGGTTGCAGTTATGGTAAAATTGTACTTATAAGGAACATTTCCGGTGTTGATAGTTGGTTTTGTTGCTATAGATTGTCTTATTGGATACGTTGCTTGTTTATCTTTTATTATTTATTGAACTTTCAGTGACATGTGTATCCCACCTTAAAGAAAAGCCACTATTTGCTTAAATTTAAATAGCAAATCACGTGCATCCAAAGGTGTGGCCTAGTGGCCTATGAAGTGGGGGGAGAATCATGAGTTCTCATGTTCAAATCCTAGCGGGGACAAAAAGCACTAGGTGATTTTGTTCATCTTTCAGAGTTTTGGTAGACAGAGTTATCCGATAGCTATGTTGGTGGAGATAGTAGGTACCGATGGAATACTTGAGTTGCGTCCAAGGTAGCCTAGAATCCACCATCACAAAAAATAAATATGTAGCAGGTACAGGTTACATGATAGAATAGTCGAAGTACTATTTGCTTAAATTTAAATAGCACCGCGAGTCCTCTTTTTGGATTAACAATTTTGTTTTGGATAAAATTAAACTGACCCTATGCCTCTTTTTGGGTTCATAATTAGCCTACCAAACCTTTTCCTCTATCTCTTTCGCTGTCTGTCTTCATGGTGTTGTGTAATTCAATCACAACCAGAGCTTATTATGTAAACGTCATCTGCTAATGTTTATACTGGGTAATGGATAGCTTCTGGTGTTTTACGGATAGTTGATACATGCAGTATGTTGCTCCACATTGGATGCTTCACTGCATTAATATGCCCATCAACTCATCAGCTTGTAATGTGTGTCGTCTGTCGGGGGGACTGGCAAATATATTATTGTCTCATCTGAGAAGGTATCTTTTCATGACATGTTTGCATTACTATGAAGCACTTCTCTAGGAAATCACCCTAGAACTTATTTGTTTAGAGCTTTGTAAAAGAGTAGTCACAGTGAAATGTAGCTCCTTGCTAAGCGCTTTCTCACTTTTGTCAAGGGAAATGTTGCTCTTGATGTGGCACGTATCCTTTTACGACCAACTACTGAATTGGCAACAACTGATATCTCCTGCCATGCTTTGGCAGCTTTAAGCGAGAGCTCCATTAGGTTTGCCTTTTGCCTTCTTTTTTTGGGGTCTTTTTCAGTATAGATGTCATCACATGTTCAAGTTTAATATCTACCCAAAAAAACATTTTGTATTTAAATGTTGATGCTTATGCTTGAAAATTATCAGAAAAGTATATTTGGTTGGAAGACGTGGAGCAGCACAAGCAGCCTTCACAGCGAAAGAGTTGCGTGAAGTTCTAAGTGAGTTCATAGATTTTTTGGCTGTATAAGATTTGCTGGTTCCAACTCTCCTACTTTCATCCAACATGTTATTCGTTTAACTTTACCATCGAATGATAATCAGAGCCAGATATTATTTGTACCAGTAATTGGATTGTTAATGAAATTTATGTTGCTTCAGGTATCAAGGACCTTTCCATTGAAATTCGGCAAGCGGATTTAAGTAAAACCTCAGTAGATGAGGTATGCCTGATATCTGTATTACTAGCTAAAGCTCCTTTAGAACTGATGTATAAATGTGAAGTCCTTAAACCTTACTCTTTTGTAGCATAATAGCTTTCACTGCTTTTCTTTAATGACAAACCCTTCAACACCTTTTGAAAGATAAAAGCTTGCTCCTTCTTTTTGCTTCAACTACCATAATAGAAAAGAAAGAAAAAAAATGGGGATACAACCACATGGTTAAGAGAAGAAGACCTAATGGTCCATTAACTACAATGGTGAGTCTGAATTTGATTCCTTAGTGTTTCCATCCGACTTGTCTTTCCAAATGAAAAAAGTAAAAAATAAGTAAATAAAGTGCAAGGAGGAGAGTAATGTGCCGTGCTGGACCTAGTGAGGAAAGCGAATCTTATCTGGTTGAAAAGCTGATTGGATATGTTAGAGACATAGGTTTCCAGACTCTGTGAGTTGTTATCTTCTTACTCCTTCCATTTCAATTTATTTTCAATTTGTTTGTCTTACTTTGCTTTAGCCTATTTTAGAAAGAATGCCTCTTTCCCTAGTATTTTAGATTACATTTGACTTACATAGAAGTTTGTTTTCTTCAACTTACATTACTAGAATATTCTCTTTGTATGCTTTTGTTTATAGTACAAGTTACTTTTATTAAAAAAAAAAGAATGCCTCTTTCCTAATTTGACAACTCTTTAATTCCCACAACCAAAGTGACATATTTAAGGCCACAAGATTAAATGACATTTTGGTACCTTATACATTTTTTTAGTTTAAGATCACAAGATTCAAAAATCTTCTTACTTTCTTAAACTCTGTTCCTAGTCAAACTAAGACAAACAAATTGAAATAGAGGAAGTATATAGTATTTGGCAAATTTCACCTCATGAGCTAGTTTTCTCATATTTTCATTTGAATGTTTGAATATTTCAAAACAGAGGCATTGCATATCCTTATAAATTAACTGAAAAGGCAGTCATCAAACAATTGTTCTGATCGTAGGCAAGTTTTTCATTGTATTTTATCCTGCAAGTTGGCTGATATATGTTTCTCATTGATGTTGTATCCTGTATGGTAAAATTGTTACTATATGCATAAAGAACAGTTGCTATGCTACGAAAGGTTGAAGGACTAAAATGCTAGGGAAGAAGAAAAAAGGTGCAAGATCAAAATGTTAGAACTTTCTACGGTGGAGTTTGCTTAAAATTTTTACTATTTTTCAATTTTTTTGAAGCTAACACCACCTTAAGTTAAGAGGGATTGATGCACTTTGATCCAAGAATTTCATATTGCTTCTGTGCTCTATTGTTATGCATAACTTTGGTATCCCCAAGTTGAGTATTCTGTTTTGTCTTGTATGCAAAGGAAGAATTAAAGAATAACCGGATCAAAAGGAGAATTCATGAACTGCTCTCTAAGGCAGCCACTCCTGCTACCTCTGTATGCAATCCAGGTCAAAAAGAACTGCACTTTGTTTTCTTCAGGAAACCAGACAGGTTCCTGGAATCAGAATGTAGAACTGGTCATGTTGCTGGTTTGCGCATGGAGAGAACAATTCTTAAAGGTAAACCGTATGCTATTAGAGTGTTCAAGAGAGAAATGTATGCTTATAAAATTTTTCTTGCATTTTGTTTTTTTGGGGCATATGTTCTTCAATAGAATTTTCTGCTTTTACAATTTGTTTTATGTAATCATTTTAGCATGGAGTTGACATTTTCTGGTGAGGACTTCTGATGGGGGATGGGGATTGTTTGATGAGTATTTATGTTATGTTAGGTGTGCATGTGTGTGTGTGAAAAAGTAATGTATTTGACTGAGTGTATGCTTGTGTGCATCTTTTATTTATGTAGGGTTCTATATTATTCCCTGGAGATAGAATGTGAAATAAGTGTATAGCAACACGTGGATAAGAGAATCTAACATGATTCAAATACTTTTGCGTCTTACATCAAACATAATGCACCATGTGTTTTTTTATATAAGTTAAAATGATTTTATTAACAATGGAAAATCTTCCAAATACAAGCGGTATATCAAAAAGCAGAAAATCTACAACATATTATGATCCTTTGCGAACGTCACCTGATCATCTGTACAAATCCACCTCATGGATGACTAAAAGATACTAGAACCTCAAATGTAGATAATTCTCTATCCCATCAAAGCTCTCCTATTTCCTTCCTTCCACAGGACTGGCATGATTGCTAGTGGAGCGGCATATTAGGTTCACCGATTTCTCTTCCTATTTCTAAGTTTTCAGTTGGAGAGTGCCTCCATCACATTTCACAATAAATGTGAGATATATGCCAATGTTATTAATGAAACATATTTCTATCCACTTTCAGTTAAAACATATGCTCGTAAAATGTAAATTCAGTTTTTAATGTAACTAGCCAGACATCTGATGAGAAATGCATGTGCACTAATTAATCCAAAAGGCCTTTTCCATTAGTGCTATGTCTGTACAATAACGGGTGACTGGGTGGTTGAGGCATAAGATAAGAGTAATTACATGGAGATTCGGGGTCTGTTTCCTAGTTGCAACATTCATTATTAGCCCATTCCTCCAGCTTTGGTAAGCAAATTAACTGTCATGTGTTTGTGGGTGGTCGCATTGCCTGATGGATTGGTTGAGGCCTGTGCAAGTTGGTACATGCACTATAATCTACAATACTGTTTGAAAATCAAATAACCCTTGAATGTTTTGTACGAGTGTGTTTGTGTAGTTCGCACTGGTAAAAATAATGTGAGACCTGACATAGTGTCTGCATTATATCAGAGTACTTTATAAATGTGCATGTTGCAGATCTTGTTCATGAGGGAGAACTACTTCTAACTCTGAACTTTTTCTTCCTCCAGAAGATGTTGGTTCTGGGAAACAAATTGCAGTTGGTACTGGACTTTTTGAAGAAATGGAATGCGGGTACACTGCTTTAGTTTCCTTTGTTTCCCTGCATATAAAATTTTTACTTCCTCAAATGATCTACAGTCTTATGACATGTAAGAAACCACTTCATTTCTAGATTTTATTTTATATTGCTGTAGTGTTGGAAAACCCTTTTTTAATTCTTATTTAATTGCAGCTAAACCTATCTCTGTCTTGAATGTTGATGTGTTGGACTGCACTTGTTTGTAGGCTGGTATTGAAGAGTGTTGGTTACAAGTCGATACCTGTTGATGGCTTGCCTTTTGATCACTGTAAAGGTATATGATGAAAGCTAAATTATTACAAACATGTTGGTTGCTCTTAGAGCTCCTTGCTTAAATAGATCTCTCTATAATTTTGAGTACTCAATTCATCAGTTGTATCTTCTATTTTAGCAATTGCAAATACTTCCATTAGCATTAGTGGTTTTGATTCCTTTTTTATCCAATCCCGTGGAAAAGTGTTTTCTTCTTTCACATCAGTTGCATGAAAGCTTTGATTTCTGTGTAGTCATACTCTTGCCAGTTAAATGATCTGGGACTGCTTTTCCAGGTATTGTTCCAAATGTTCAGGGACGTGTGTTAAGTGAAGCTTCTGGAGATGCACAAGTGGAGAAAGGCTTGTATGTATGTGGGTGGTTGAAGAGAGGACCAACTGGGATAATTGCTACGAATCTTTACTGTGCTGAAGAAACTGTAAGTGCATATCAATCAAAACCTGGGGCTTTAGTATTCCCTTCATCATGACCAAGGAATTTCATTCTAGAATATTATAGTTAGCTTAGCTAATTGAGACATAGCAGGTTGCTAGCATATCAGAAGATGTTGAGAGAGGAGTGGTAACATCAAGATCTGGCTTATCAAAGCCCGGAAGGGATGGCCTCCTCCAATTGCTAGATAGCAGGAATGTCAAAATTGTTCCATTTAGTGGCTGGGAAAAGATTGACAGTGAAGAGAAAAGGAGAGGGAGTCTGAAAAACAAACCCAGGGAAAAACTTACCACTTGGCAGGATCTATTAGAAGTTGCGACCAAGTGATAAAGTCTCCCTCCTGGATGACAGATTTTGCTCACATCTGTGGATTTATGGTAAAACCTGAACTCTGTAACTCTTTCAGATGTGTGCATTGTGATTGGCCCTCGGCATTTAGAGGATTGACAATGCATTCTTTCTAAAGAAAACATGAGAAATAATCCGTCACCTGCCAATTAGCTCTGTTTTGATCTCTTCTGGTCCTGGAACCTTAATATTGACACGGCCACAGATTCTAACCAGGTTGAGACAGCTGACAGTATGTTGTGCTTTTGGAGCCCAGCCATTACTTGTAAGTTGAGCACTGTAGTTGTATTAAAGGCTCAGCATATGTATTTCAGTTGAGGGACTTGCAAGGATAGAACGATCTAAATACACTTGTTTTTGCATTGCTTCCTCCAATTTTTGGTAGGTAGTTGAATCAGATGAAGTGCGCACTAAAACAATTTCTGGGAAACTGCCACAGTATGGAAATTGAAGTACTTCAGTGATATAATCATCTTTTGCTCTAACAGTTCAAAGTGAAATGACCACCACTATAGGAACTGGCATATATCGTCTTTATTTCTTTAGTTCTTAGTATTTTTTTTCTGAACTGATACTTAAAAAACAATTTGTAAGTGGCCTACAAAATCAATTTCCTCTACCTGGTATTAACCTCGAAAGCTACTTATTTACCATATATCAACCCATTCAATTGCATTTCTTTTTTCGACTTTGTCGTGCCTAATGTTAATTCTTTTATATACGCTCAAACTTTGGTCCTCATCAATTTCAATTTGCGCTAGAGTAGAGCAACGATGATCTCAGCATTCACTTCTATAAGAAAAATCTAATTTCAATAATCGCATCATATCTTTTAGATTAGCGAGTATACACCGTGCTAAATAACATAGTCGACGTCCAATCAAATGATAGATGGAATATTGTAGATAAACACTAAACAAATAGCATCTGGGGTGGTGGCGCAGTTGGCTAGCGCGTAGGTCTCATAGCTTCTGAGTGATCCTGAGGTCGAGAGTTCGAGCCTCTCTCACCCCATATCCCTTTTTACTCTTTTTTATTCTACTTAATTCGGCAACTGCCCATTTCATAAAACACCAAATTGTTTTACAGACTCAGAAAATGTGTAAATAAATATCTTTGGTCTTGACAACTATCGAGTTGGCACTTTAAATACTTGCCAACACCTAGGTTCAATAAGCCTAGCGTTATGGTTCTATTGCTTTTCCAGAAGATTCCACCAATGGCTTTTCTGCGACTTCATTTGTAAAAGTTCAATTTTTCAATTAATACAAAAGGGAATCAAGCAAATCGGGGTGGTGGCGCAGTTGGCTAGCGCGTAGGTCTCATAGCTTCTGAGTAATCCTGAGGTCGAGAGTTCGAGCCTCTCTCACCCCATGCTTATTTTCTTTTTCCATTTAAACTTTTGGTAAGTTCATTGCCATTCCCAAACGACTTTGTTTGTTTGGATGGTGGTTTTTCGTGGCATGATATGGTATGGTTAGTAAGAGAATTACGTTTTTTTTGTTTTGATTGTTTCATTAATTATATGGTATGATTTGGTTTCATGGTTCTCTTATTTTTTTTCCAATTAGGACTTAAATTTAAATAATTCTAATTTATCCTTTATTTTTATTAAAATTTACTCCAATATTCTGAAACTTCTCTTCCGTCTCCCTTCTTTTAGTTTGTATGTTTTTCTACTTGATTCTATGTATTTATTAAAAAAAAGTTTTATCAAAAAAATATTAATAAATTTAATATTTATAATAATAAATGACATTTTTGTAAATTTATCATACCATACCACACCATATAGTACTACACATTACGAAACCAGGGCAAACCACCATCCAAATAGAGGGTAAGTGACCACTGGATTACTCATTTTCTCCTGTTCTTCATGCTTTGCTTTGCAGCAAAACAAGAGGGAGTTGGGTTGAAACGTTATCAACCAGTTGAGAATAATAAGCTATCTTTGTACAGAAATGTTAAGTTTCTGACAGAAAATTTCATTCTCCCATCATCATGAGTTATATGTCTTGCAAAACACCAGTTGTTGCATAGCATGTCGATATTACAATCACGATTGCTTAGATATCAAATATGGTGTATATTACTTTCACTCCCTGTGAACCACTTATTCTCCTAAATACTTACGCTATATGTAGGAGTATATTCTAATTAGGACTCATGCAATGTAGTCTTCTAGTCCTAGTCTAACTGAATTATCTAGTAGCCAAAGTGTCTTATAACTCTACTTACTTGGTGTGTTTCAGTTGGAACACTACTAGTTCTGTATGTATAAATATAGGCATCCATGTACACAATATTATCTTGCCATATATGATCCTTTCTTCCTCTCTTGGCTGTACGCTCCACGGCTCCAGTCAAATCGGCTGTGTCATGTGTTATTCAACTACGGTTGGAAGACAATACAGTTTTGAGTTTTCAAAATAAGATTTCCCGAGTGTTTGCCTGCTGGCATACGAGAGCAATGCAAACAGATCTTGGCATAATGTTGCTCATCAAAATGGGTGATTTTTGACTTCCAAACAGTCCCTCTAGTTGGAAGGGTCCCATATATCATGATAAGAAATGGATGCCATAATCCCTGCAGGCCTTGTGTTGCTCCACTATGTATAGCTGTCTCCATGAGGTTTTTTCTTGCAAGACGTGGTGCACTTGGGAGCAGTGATATTATATTAATAGTATATATCATGAAAGGACATGTCTCTTTTATAATATCATATTGACATGAAAAAGCACAGAAGAAATATTCAGTTCCACTTGCGACCAAGGAAGAGCTCTTTATTCTTTATTGCCAAGCTCATCTGGTTTTTTTCTCCCTTCACAGACCATCTACAGAGATGGCACAACGTTATTTTCTAACTGCAAAACCAACATCACAGAGATTTCTCTCTTTAATTAAAAACTGAATAGAAACGTTACATCATAGGTTGAAGCAGGTACAACATTCCTACTGACTGCCTAACGTATACAAACATGAACTAATCTGATCATCTACCGAGTTGTGAACAGTGACCAATACAGAGATATCAACATTGAGTACAGGCAGAACTGCAGTATAAACTCAGGTCACAATTATTGAGTAAACTAAACAGCCTTGAAATCTGATCTGCACAGGCACTAAGCAAACCCTCTTCATTTAGCACCAGCAACACAGTTACAACTTTGAACAAGATTAACTAGCTCATCCAACTTTTATTAGAGGAGCAAAACTGCAGCACGATGTTTTTCCCGCAAGATCTAACCTATGGATCTCTTCTTAAAACCCTATGGGTGCATGTCGGCTGAGATTTTGTTAGGCAGTTTTGTGAGTGCCAGCATCTGTTGATTCATTGGAGTATGAAATTGGTTGATGTTTACTTGCTTGTGGCAGGTGCTTATAAGCAACCACTGAAATGCCAATGGCAACAGAGAGCCCTATACAACTCCATAGCCACTTCTTCTGGGTTCTTTTCCTCTGTCGCTGCTTCCGAGCAACCTCTGCAGAATGATTGAAATGAAAATTGTCACTCTGATAAAAAGAAATTTCGATAAAGAAATGACATCACTTGTAGTGCATCATAAGCATATATTTCAACTACCACATTCAAAATGTAGGAGCTACCAGGAGAGATTTAAAACAAGTACTATAGGGGTTATTATTAAAAAGCTACACTAACTGAAATGGCCGTTTTCCAAAGCTACAACTAACTAAATAAAGATAATCCTGACCAAGGGTCTTTAAGCCATCAATAAATGAAATTTACAGTTTTCCCAAGCTACGACTCTTAACTGATAAATAATCCTGACCAAGGGGCTTTAAACTAAGAATTGGCAACCAACAACGTAGTCGTTTGAAAAAGTTTGATAAAAGTATCCCGCTACATTAATGCTGCAAATCACAATGTCACTGTCTGTACAAGTTGAATAAACCGGGGCGAGAAGCAATAACCCACTCCATTCAACTTTAATCAGGGCAGAGTCTATTGGCATGTAATCCAAGCCTTTAATTGAATGATGGATCTAATCAAACAGATGTGGGTATGACAATAAATGAAGGTTGTGCTAGCTCAGAAGTATTCTACAACCAAAAGTTATTATATAGCATAGTCTATGGAACTAGGGGAAACTGGATATACATTTTGTCCAAGTAAAGATGCCTGGCTGTTTGAGAAAGACGCCCGCCAAATGCAAGGCACACACTCATCCTAGATGTACTTCTTTAGAATGGGATATACGATTCTCTCAGTTATAGGAAATTAAAGCTGAAGCAAGCCACAACAATATTAGCTATTACGACGAGACCTGTCAGTGCCTGGATGGTAAGGGGATATTTATCAGAGTTGTTAGAAGTAGCAACTAAGTAGAGCAAGAGAAGCAACACCTACCAACGATTTCCTGATTTCTCTGGGACATCTCATGATTTACAGCCTCGTAGTATCGGAGCCTGTCTCTTAACCTTGAAATCTCCTGGTTTTTTGACTCAAGAATTGCTTCTGCAGCTAGTTCAGCTTCTGCACGAGCTTGACCTTTTCCAATTGCTTCAGCAACAAATCTTGAGACAACTACTTCCTGATAGAGCTGCTCAATTGAAGCATTATCAAGCTGCATATCACTAATGACATCTGAAGGAGAAGGAAGTGTTAACCCTGCTTTAGATAGAACAGTACTGATGTTCTGCCACTGACATCGCATCGTATTAAGAGAATCCTCCGCGGTTTTTCTTCTTTCGATCTCCTCGATGAGTTTGAGGTTTGTGGCATGCAGTTCTGACTCAATATTAGGTCCACATGTAGATCCATTCAGAGATAACCCTTCCACGGAGAAATCTGAGGTACCATCACAATGAAAAGTACACTCATCATAGACTGTAGGAGTTACCTAGGAAACATGACTTTTTGTCTGACAGCTATTATAATTGAGCAATTACATTCATAGTAGTATTGCAAGAACTATCTAGGCAACATGAGATATTTTGTTTAACAGCTGTCAAAATAGAGCATCCTGCCATCAATCATCACCTTAGCTTGAAAAGCATAAACATTAGTAAACTGAACCACAATCATAAGAATTTCTAGGATACAACTTTTCATTTTTTACAGGTGCTGGACAATAACGCAGGATAGTTTCTGCCATTCTTCTATGACAACAATTAACTTAAGTTTGACTCCAAAGTAGTTGAAAGCAATACACCCCTCTCTATTTCATTCCAGTTTTGATGTCTTATTTGATCAAGCGTTCCAGTTCCAATCTGATATTTAAGTCACACTAGGGCTTCTGTAGAAAGAACTTCTCTTGACTTCTGATTAGATCAACTATACTAATTCCAATCTGATTTTTAAGTCACATTAGGGGTTCTGTAGAAAGAACAACTGCGATATCAGGATTGTCCTTACACGGCAAGTCTCTAATAAAAACAAACGACTCCCGACATAAATTGAACCTCATCTAAGTGTAGCAACAAGAACAAAACCTTGAGAACAACTAGTTGGTTTCACCTACATCTATTTTTTGCTTCCATCTTCTTTTGCTCTTAGCTATAATATTGAAAGACTAGGCATCCAGGGAAAATTTCTCTGCGTCATAACCTTTCACCACTTTCAATATATTGCCTCACCCATGGATATGCATGTCCGCACAGGACATGTCCAAACAATTGATGATAACCTTATTTTATTTTATCCTCTATGTATGCCAGATGCACCTCTGCGAAATGTTCTCATTACTGTAAAGCTTCGATATGTTTCTTTAACGTGTTTCAGGTAGCTGTACCATAGGCGTAAGGGGAAGAAGGACAAGGCGGTTGAATTGCTGTTCTAGTCAACAATTCCGATATAGGTGAAAAATACAACTCAAACCATTTCTTCTCTTTAACACCATGTTTATAAACTAAAGTATCCTAGCGACAATTTACTCAGAGGGGCTATGCAGATTGAATAAGCTTAACCTTAAGAATCCTGCTGTCAATAAGATAAAAAAAGTCCAAGGGTGTTAACAAAAAATCAAACTACTTATAGTTTATTAGTGATTTCAACAGATCAACATAACATATTTTCACAGATTTGCTCAGTAAAACCATAGAAACAAAGATATACCTTCATCTGCATCAAAGAACTCCCCTTGAGCAGATACATAGCTCCGACAATCAAGCCCTTTCACCTCATTAACACTTCCACTACTTGCCACATCACATCTCGGATCCAAAAATCCATCATCTTCATCAAACAAATTTTCCTCAGCTAACTCCTCTTCCAATTTGAAATCCAAATCAGTCTTCTCGTTAACTTGTTCAACTTCCTCCAATCCATCAAGTTTCCGTTTCGCAAATGCTTCTCCACCACCCCGTCGCTTGCGGTTGACTACATAAGGAGAAGGAGACAACGAGCCAGAAGAAGTCTCCGGAATCGGAGCTGGTTCAGGAGTAATATACAACGCCGGTGATATAAATATATGATTCGCCGGCGCCGGCGGTGACTCAATATCCTCCACCACTTTTTCCTCTTCATTTATCTCGTTTAGCTGTTGCTTTCCATAGGATTTTCGAACACGAGGTTCGAGTAGATTCTCGAAGGCTATTGCTGTATAAGTCGGCATAATATCGATAGAAGAGAAGAAAATGGAGATGTCGGCTTCGGCAACCGCGACGACGGCGACGGAGGTGAATAGCTAGGTTTTGGACATCGGAGAAAGAAAGGAAAGAGAAAGTTTTCACCGCCGCAACAGCCAACAAGGGTTTGTTTTCTGGAACAAAAAGGGAAAGAGAGAGAGCAACGTGTTATATGGCGTTTGCTTCAAGTCCAGCGACTTTGGAGTTATGGGGACACGTTTGGTTCTTATATTTACAATTTACAATTCCTTTTGGCTTCTTCTTCAAGAACAAGTTAGCTTTTTTGAGATTAGATTTAGAGAAATTCTTTTTCAAAGATGGATAAAAATATAAATATTTTGCAAAAAATGTTTTCCAAATTGAACCAAGGTATTATTTTTTTTTTCCTTTTAAAAAAAATAAGTTAGTTTAACTTTTTAGGTAGTAAATTCAAAATTTTTATTAAAGAAATTCAAAAAATTTGAATCGAAACCTCAAATCTTAATTCTTATGGAAATTCAAATCTATATATATACGAATAATTTTTAACTATTATCTTATCTATATATGGTATCTTTTGGTTAAGGGGGGTTCTGACTACTCTTGCCCCCACCAAATGAAATTTAAAACGTTACTCCAATGATAAATACCTCTACTTTTATGCTTCGACTTTCAAATTATGAATCCAAATTACTACGAAAAAAATGGAAGCTCCCATAAATAATTTTAATTAAGTATGCTACTTTTTCTCAACTAATTTTCCAAAAGACTTTCCTATTAAAAAACTAAAGCACACGTAATTCCAGACGCCATGTTTATTTCATTCTCTGTTTCCATTTCTATTTTGTTTTTTTCAACTGGAAATTTTCAAAATAAAACTTCTATTAAATGTGTCACCGTCTCATGAAAAATAGGGACCACGGAATACATTAAAATTTCGTCAACAGTAAAGAGCACACATCGATGAATTTATTTAACTCTCTTTTTTGAACTAGTATTCAAAAATAATCTCTCCATATCTATGAGATGATAAGGTCAAGATCTCACTGTGGAATTTCACTAAATATGTTATTGTTTGTTTTGAACAAGTAATTTAATATAACGATTTTTATGTTGATAAAAAAATTATTAATTCATATCCTTGGATGTATTTGTTTGTATATTATTTTTGAGGAAAAGCAACTTTTTGAAGACAAGATAGCCTAATGGTGTTTTAAAGGGCCATTCTGCCTAATTTAGTTCACGAAATTAACTCTCATAAACTTTACATTTTATAAATACGAATTAATTCTTCGCCCAATATTATTCTTCGCTCATAAAAATGTGATAAGATTCTACGAGTACTTTTATGTCATAGAGTAAACTTTTGTCTTCCCTCTCCACCCAACTTGAAAGTAAAATCCTCCAACATTTTGGAATTTATTCAATTTAAAGTTCTCTTTTCCTTATTCTTTTGTCTAATACTAGTTCCTTTTGTGCTTCACATTGGACCTGGGAGATCACTTATTCTACATCCATTTTAATTTTAGTGGCTAAAGAACTCTCTATGTTTATAAAAGTATGACGTTTTCTCAATCAAATGTGAGGAGAATTGGAGATTCTAATTGAGGTGGACTCAAAATTTGAAGTTTATGAGTTCGAGATTCTGCTCTGATCAAATTATTGGTTCTAAATTAAAATACACAAATTTATTTTATTTTTTAAGAGAAATACAGAATTTGAACCAAAGTTATTGAGTTTGACCAAACCCGTTACTCCTGTATCCCCGAACCACACCTACATTACGCTCTCTTTTTGGTAAAGACCAATCACGATTAGCAGATAATTCGCAACGTTAATTGTCTAAAATATATGGAAACACATAATCAAGAGGTCGATTCTAAGATATTTGAAATACCTAGACTTCTAAAACAAGAAAATTTTATCATTATAAATTGTAATCACATAACTTTATTTAAAGTAGAAAAAGATAATCGCATGACCAAATTAATATATGAAATTAGTGCAAGATAATTTTTTTATCCGACAGATGAGAAAGTATTCAAATGTAAACAATTAGGTGAGAACTCGAATTTTATAGTAAGATTGTTTCGTTCAAATAATTTTAAAAAATCCTATTCACATTCAAGCATTCAACGTTTGAAATCTATTTTTCACGCGTACTAAAATGCAGCTGCAATGTTAGTTGGAAGACATAAGGATTCAAAACTGAAGGCCATAGAAACTCTTTTATTGGAGTCAAACTTCAAGACTCGAAAATGTTGGCTAGTTCTGAACTTAAATAGAAACTTCCCCATCCAAATTTTTGACGATGTCACTCTTATTATTATTAGGAAAAATTGCAAGGCTATACAGTTTAAGAGGCCAAATTACAAATCATGTCAATATCCAAAAATATTTACACTTTTAAGTTTTTTATTTACATTCCTGTCATATTCTCTTTTTAGTGCTTTTTTCTTTCTAAAAAACACTTAATTCTAATAGTACACTGAAAAGGATTTATTTATGGTCTCTTTGTTATTTTGCCTTAATAATAGTGTTGACTGTGTTTATTACTTTTTCAAATAAAAGTGTAATAATTAACTGACATGTGACAACACATCATATATTTTTACTTTCCCCAAGTCAGTTGCCATGTACTCTTTTTTTTTCTTTTCAGTTTTTGGTTAAAACTTTTTGAATATTCCAAGAAGGAAAGAATGATCCTTCCGTCTTCCATCACCATTTTCTCCTTTCTAACATTGTTTGCAATTGGTGATACTATTGGTTGTATATCCACAATAAACTGTTTGACTATTCTTGTTTTTTAAATGGTTT
>JBCEWC010010735.1:0-17370 GCA_038996855.1 Solanum aculeatissimum
GTGACCTCAGCACCCCTTGGCTTCTCCTCAAGCCACTGATTGTACCAAACCTGGGCCACATCCTTCAGTTGATAGGCAGCCAACTCTGCCTTCTCTTTTGCACTCACGCCCATGATACTCAGCACCTTTGTAAGTTCATCAGTAAATTCATGTGCATCTTCCTCAGCCCTAGATTCATGAAATTCTTAAGGGTTCATTCGGGTGAAGTCTCATACCCGGGAAGTCGGGGTACCTCCAGCAGCGAGAGCAGATCAGCTAGGTTGGCCACTACTTGAGCCAACATGGATACAATATTCCGGAACTCGGAGTGTGACACGTGTTCCTCATTCTCGGGAGCCTGAGGAGGGGCAGGAGGTCTTGCTCGTCTTGGAGGCATGTTCTAAACGAACAACAAAATCACCCATTTAGGAATGAACACTTTCATAGTCTAAGCATGATAGAATGGATCAATGAAATGACAAATTCCTTAAACGTCACCATAGACTCTCATTCATAGGTATGGCGCGCATCACATCCATGAACAAGACTCTACTGGACGCGGCATGTGGGACTCCAAGGACCATTACAAACCTAGGCTCTGATACCATCTTTGTCACGACCCAGTTAGGGGGTTTAGATGTGACATAGAGAAGGAGAACCTGAAGGATCTTGATCAAGCCATCATAGCATCAAAACTCATCATTGGCTCAAAGAATGCGGAAGCATAGCACATAATTCAATAGGTTTGAAATTCTCAATAATAAACTCAATATTTAAAACATGATCAAATACCAAACTTATGTCATTCATACGATATATAAATATATAGTCAAAGTTAACTGGTCAACACATAACATAACAAGAGTGTCAAAAGTCCAACACATGCCTCTAATGGAGTGACGGGGGCCATGACAAGTTCGGGCTCACCCTCAAAAGTCAAACTAAAACAGAAGTAAACTACAAATGGCTAGAGGAAAGAAGGATATTGCCCTCAGAAGAAAGGCTCACCACTGACAGATAGCTTCAAGATCAAAGCTCGTTGGTAGGTAGATAGCACTCAAAACCTGCACCTACATGATTAGAACATCTAGACAAAGTATGGGTTAGCATAATAAAGCACTAAGTATGCGAGCATGCAACGCATATGACATGGAAGTATGACAACGATATGACAAGGGGACACTTGGTTCGGAAAGAATGCACTTAGCCAATGAAAGATATATAACAAGATGTTTATGCTATGATGGACCCTGTGAGCTACCACTTGGAACAGACTATTTACCAAGTAGATCCCAAAACTTCCTTAAACAAGGGGTATCAAAATAAAGCTCCCAATCAGGGGAAATCCCATGGTGGCACATGGTTTGATAGAAAGGGTGAATGTCCAATCCCTCGGTACTAAGTCGGATCCCACGGGAATACATATTTACATACTAAAGTCTTTCAAAACTCGAAACTAACCATACTTTTCAAATCATGCATTATTAGAACATAGTTTACCAAAATCAAATGTTTCAAGTTAAGAGATTTTAAACCAAATCAAGAGTTTCTATAATCATTCAAGATCAATGCAATAGAAGGTAGGTTATTCTACAAAATCGTAAACCAAAACAAACGGTGCAAGCACCCAAACGACTCATAGAGTCAATCATAGAGACATTATGATCACAAGCCTAGGCATATCCAAATTCATATCAAGAGTTTCTCCAAAACTAGAATCTCATCAAAAACGTTATCCAATGCAATGTATGAATGAATGCATCAAAGCATGGGTAACGGAATTCAAAACTTTAATTTGTAATTCAAACTTTACTTCATCAATTTCACATGTAAATTTCAAAGTAAAACCCAACAAAACTTACCCATGCATCAAAATGCAAGACAAACACATACAATACTAGTTCTTTATGCTTTAATGGAGTAAATCATGAGTTTCAAGAGTAAATTCACAATAACGTAACCTAAAGTCTACAACAAACACCAAACGTCAAGAGAGTTTTGCAAAATCAAAAGAACCCATAACTAAGTAATACATAAAATTTATAATTTAAATATTTGGGTTCTTGGGCTTCATGGATAGAAGAATCCATGAATTGAAATCCCACATACCTCGTAGCCAAGCAATGGAATTAGATGGAGATGTAAGAATCTAGTATTTTCCCCAAATTTTCATCAAATCCTAAACAATGGTGGCCAAGAAGATTGGGAGAAATCAATAGAGTCTTGAGAGTGTTTTGAGTGAAAGTATATGATTTATGTAATGTCCTTAGGGATTTGGGGACCTCAGGGGACTTAAAAGAGGCTTATTAATTAATTAAATCCCAAAAATACCCTTAATAAAATAGAATCTAAACTTCCAACACAATGCCTCATGGTAGGCTACAGTGGCCATTTACCATGCCACTGGTCGTGTACCTTGCCGTGAAACAACACTTAGATAAAATTTTAGTGCGAACTCTCGGAGGACTTTCTGGACCTCTTGACGGGAGTTTTCATGGACCGTGTGGATTTACACGGACCGTGTACTGGTCCGTGGAGGCACACCTGTTCCAGGAATCAACTCCCAAGCCAAGACCATCCACTGCAACACTTGACGGTACACCTCACGACCCGTCAAATGGCTCACGGACCGTTTGGTGGTCAGTGGCCTATGACTTGTCTCATGGGGTAGTTCCTGGCCACCCCTAGATCACTGGAACTTCACACGGGTCCCCACATGAACCATGGCAAGTTTCACAGACCGTGGTCTTGTCCTTGGCCTCTTTTCATGGCCTATCTCCAATGTCTTCTGAATTTCAGGTAGTCCACTATTTAGGCCATAACTTCCTCATCTGAGCTCCGAATCAAGTGAAACAAGTTGAGTTATAAAGATAACTCAAAGATCTTCAATTTGATATATATCATCCCACACGTTTTAACCCGAATCAAAAGTTCTGCTAGCTGAAAATCTACTATCCAAATGCCCTCTCTAGGCCACCAAATGATCTATTTTGCGCTCGGCAACTTAGACTCAACCCGTGGTTACCACAACTCAACCATGACTAGTAGTACATCATACAATACCAACCATAAAGTATTTTCAAAAATGTTTGGGTTGTTGCAGAGAGGTACGTGGAGAATTGCCTCAGATAAACTCACTCTCAACATTACAACCATTTGGACGGAGATCCAATAGCTCCATGATAAGATGAGAGTAGTGACTCCAGCACCCTTAATAATTACCATGGTAGACATTACTACAGAGGTGTTGGACCTTTTTATTGATGAGCCTACAGCCCGTACCTCTTGAAAAGGCATCATGCTAGAGATGATGATCCCGAGGCTGCTAGGTTTTGTGCTGAGATAATAGAGATAGAGAATATCGAAGCAAGAGATGGTGAGGCATTTTGGACCCTCAGGACAGGCCGCCATGACAACAGAGACCACCCAGCAGGTTGAGGGTGGTGACCACAGATTAACACTAGCACTTAGGCACCCAGGTATGTTCCTTTTTTACCCTGATATATTTTTTTTATTGCATTGAGGACAATGTAAAGATTTTTTAATCTTGAGTGTGTGGGGTTTTCTTGCTCGTGTTCTTTCCCTAAGGACACTTACTTTTTGTTAGATTGGCACATTTAGGATGTATAAGTAGTATTAGTAGCATATTGTACTGATATCTGTGACATATGTTAGTTTATACTATATAATGATACCCCTCTATTTTTTAGATTAATGATGTGTTGATAGGTAGTTTTGATAACAACCATGTTGGATTAGTAGTTGACAGTGTTTGTTCTGAAAAGATAAGGTTAATTGTAATAAAAACATGATCTGAGAATCTATATTGACAATGTATTCAGTGACAAGTATGTGTGAGCGTTATTGTGTAGTTCTTATACTATGTTTCAATCCAGAACATGTTCTGTTACTTTGACTAAGGTTCTAGGTTAGTTGGTTTGGCAAGAATCATAGGTCATTGCTCATATTAGTTCACATAGCCTAACATAACCAACCAAATGCAGCATGTATCTCTTGATCCTAATGTTTGAGCCATACATGTACACTTTCTTTGTAGTATACCTGAGTAACTGAACCTTTTTATCTATGAAATCTTAAATTTGGTCCAGGTCTCTCCTTAAATATTGGGCACCTTGACTCAGGCTAAAAGCCTAAGTTGAGGGTGGCTATCAAAAGTGGCCCTGGTTCATAGGTTGGATATTGTACACCTCAACTCAGGACAAAAGCCTAAGTTGAGGTTAACAGCTACAAAGAAATCAAAGCAAGAAGAAAAAGGAAGCATAGTAATACAATGAAAAAGGGTAAAATATGAAGTGGGTACGAGAAAAATAAATAAATGCCAAAAAGGTGAACTAAAAAGAAAAAAAGATTTGAGAAAAATTAAAGGCAATGAGCTGAAAAGTAGAATAAATGAACCTGAAAGTGTTTGAAATAAGAAAAGGGGAACAATGAGTTAAAAGACAAGTGTTGGTAAGGCAAAGTGTGAAATAATGTTGTGTCAAAGAGGGTCATTAGTCACTATGTTCCAAAAATATCATACCAAGTCCCCCAAGCCTACATTGCAAGCTAAGAAAGTCCTATAGTGATCCTAGTTCAACTAGTCAAATGTCATGGTCATGAATATAAGGGCAAGCCTATGGTATTGTACACAGTGTTTGAATATCTATTTTGAGCTTAAGTGTATTTATGATTCCCTAGCATTGAACCAGAATATATCAAGTTGAGTGAGAAATAGGACTTATTTCTGTGAGGGAACTTGAATTACATTGTTAGTTGTGGATTATCTCGGTGATTGTTTCTTATGTACATTGCCTTTTCTGTCAAAGTTACTCTGCCATGTATTGATCAGCTTAAGTTTGTTTAATGACAGTCTTGTATATGCACAGATTGTTTGACTTGGTATTTGTGATTTACTAAGATATGATGTATGCCATAAGATTGAGGTCTATGTGTTTGTTGTACTGCTTATGTTAGATTGAGTCTGTCACTTGAGGACAAGCAATAATTTTAAGTTGAAGGTGTTGATGTGTCGCCTAAATATGACATTTGTAATGCTTTAAAGTTAGAATTTTGTGTGTTCTCTAAGCGATGTTAGTAGGTTTGAAGGGTTTTTATGTTGATTTTCTAGGATTACAAGAGTTGGAGAGTTTTTGTGTTGATTTGGACAAGTTGCAGATTTTTATGCCTTATGAGATCATCTACGGTTCGTGGTTCAGTACATGAGCCATAGATGGGATTTCGTAGTCTTGATCTAGTGAAGAGCTAGTTTTCTAAAGTTGAAACTATATGTTACTGGGACAGGTCGTAAGCCATTTTATGATTTGTACATTAGTTCATGCTTTGAGGCCCAGAGAATATGCATAGTTGTTGAAAGTTAATAGGATTAAGGCACTTATGGTCCGTAAGAGGTGAATCGTACAATGAAAGAAGATTTTGAGGATGCAACTAACAAATTTATTCCATGGGTTGTGAATGCATCTATGGCCTATAACTCTGTTCGTGAAAGGCCCCGATTCTAATTTTTCTAATCAGTTTAGGATTTGGATTTCTTTTATTATAAATAGGGTTTTTAGGTATTTTTAGACGTACAAAACTCTAGACTTCATATTATTACATTGTTTAAGCGTGTTCTTGGGGATTTCATATGGACAACTTGTGATCTTATCCTTGGGTTATAATATTATGATTCATGTGAAGATTTTGGATTTCTTCTCCTTCAATTCTTCATTGTAAGTATTTAATTATGCAAATTCATAATATGATTCTTTTACCTACAACGAACATGAGTAGGTAGATCCACAACTAGAGTTGTGGGAACCATGAAGAACTAACAAAGTAAAAATTAAATAATTTTTAATCCTTGGAAAGTGTGCATGCGTGTATTATTTATCTCTTCGCTTTGATTGGTTTTTAATAGTTACAAACGTTAGAACTCGTCTTATTCTTACTTTTTGGACCAAGGGGTAATGAATGGGAAAAGGGATAAACAATAAGATTCGACATGAGCATACTCATCTAATCAACCTGAATGAACCAAGAGATGGTTGTACTTGACAAGGTAAGGATTAGTAATGCAACACCCATAAATGAACCAAGTTGTGTGGTGAAATATGCCTAGTTGTTGGTCCAAAGAATTAGGTGAACATAACTTACTAGTTCTGCATGCTACACACTAGAAAAGATTACAATTATTAGGTTACATTGAATTAGGAATTAATGGGGAACACAATACCCTAGTTACGTCTCTCATTGAATTGACTGTTTGATCTTAGTTTAGGTTTAATCATTGTTTTTACATCAAAACCTCCCTTTTCTGGAAGTAAGTCAATTAGTTCATCTTATTTGTTTTAATTACTCCAATTCTAGACCTTATTCCTCGTGGGATCAACCCTAACCGTTGTTAGGTTCTATATTTGAACAACGACCACTTATACCTTAATTGGGAGGCGTAATTTGGGCGTGATCGGAGGTCACCAATACAGAGTTGTTGTACACAAAATAAGGAGTACAAGTCCTTAAAGTAGACCAAAAATATACACAAGATCTTGCTAGTATCAAATACACAAAAAAGATGAGCTACCAAGCTGAAGGAGATAAAATGATTCAAAAACACCAAATGCTCACCTTGTTCTCCAATGCGAACTGTTGCATGCTTGATATATCAAGCCTAGTGATTGGTGCTCAGACCTACATCATGAAAGTAGAATCAAAGTATAGTATAAGTACTAGGACAACAGGTACTCAATAGGCATCATAGGTCGACTGAGCAACAAAGGTCAAAACAATATGAAAAAGAGGAATACACCTAAATCAGAGTCAATAAGCTGTCAAGAGTAAAGGTAACTAACTACCATACAAGTATGAGAAGTATAAATAAAGTGTTATGCTATCTAAACCCCGCCGAGCCCACATAAGCCCGATCAATACATTGGAGAACTAGAATTCCAAGGACTCAAAAAGTGTTGTAGCTGCCATACTAAAATCCAAGAGACCAAAACCAACTCTGAACTAAGAATATCTGAGAGATGAAGATTTTGTAGGAACTGGGTATCGAGGTCGGGACTACTACTACTTGGATGCTTACCCAATAAATAAGGGAGGTCGAGACCAGGACTACAACTATCTGGATGTTGTTTGATTCATATGGGAGGGTGGGACTACTACTACCACCTGAATGCTTGCCAAATATATAAATAGGATCAAGGATGGCACTATTACTACCTGGATACTCGCCTAATTGTAATTGGATGTGCCGGCCTTCCTTTTCTTCCATTTGTATATTAAAAGCTACCAAAGATCACCTTTCACAATTAGTGAAAACCGGTGTAACCACTCAATCATCAATCAAAAGTCAGAAGCAATGTAATACGAGACCTAGATTTACTAACATAACCAAAAGCCATTGCATGCAGGGAAATATGGATGATAGTGTGACACTCAAGCAAGTTTCTACCTAGCTAAATTTGAACTACCAAATACTAGTTTGCTATGCCATACTACAGGGATCTAGGCCAATCAAAAAATGTTGGGGAATCCAAAGCAAGTTTCTGATATCCCTAATATCAGGCTATGGTCAACACACTTCATAGTATCAATTAAAGGAAGCCAATTATTAATAGAAGATAATAAGTAATACAAGAACCACATACTCGTAAATAACCCTAAAACCCCTAGGAGAACCTAAAACATGATTTCTAATTATAAGGCAAATGATAATCTACTAAACCACGACTATTTCAATAGTTCTAACTTGCTTTAAGAATACCAGAATTATAGGGAAATAATACTATTAAAAATAGTATAAGCCAATAAGGCAGTATACAAGCTCATGATTACCCAAAAATAAGGCCTAATTCATGAATTCTAATGCCTAAGTCAAGTAACTAGATACCCTTCCTAAATTCCAGCCAATTTAACATAATTTCATGCTAACCAGCTCAATCTAAGGAAAGGTAAGTCATAGCCTACTTGTAGGCCGATCACGCACGCTCCAAGTTACTCAACTGGAGCTTTTTCCTTTCGAACGACCTTTGAATATTGACACACTATCAAAAATAGATTCATAATGTCATTGCAATCATTTAGACACTAAAATTGCAGAAAATAGAAATACACCTATTTCAGAGCCTAAAATGGGAAATAAGGGACCCGCAATCCAAATTCTGGAATTGACCCTAAAATTCTATCTAAAATAGCACTCCCAATCTAATTATTAGTTTTAAAACTTAATTTGGCCAAGAAATATCAAGGAATGATTAAACGATGAAAATCCTATAATTTTGGCTAAAATTCTGGAATACGCAGCAGCTAAAATGGCAGAATTACCAAAAATGGGATGCTGAAATTTGAAACCAATCACCCCATAATGATCCTTGCAAAATTCTACCTAAAATGGACCAAAATATCACAAAAAGGGGTTCTAATAGCTCAAGTTATTACCCTTCAAAATTTAACAAAAATTCATTCCAAAAATGCTCCATACAATAGTAAAGAAAAAACTATTTTACCTTGAACAAAGCCTCAAATCTGGTTTCTAAACATGCCAAAATATTTCTCACAAAATCCACACAAAATAGCCCCAAGAATCACTAAATTTGGACCTGAAATGCCTCACAAATAAGTTTCCAAAATTCTCAGATTCTCAACTCAAGAATTAGCTCAAACCAGCAATAGGAACATGATTTTCACCTCAAGCAGCCTATGATCAATTTTGATGCCACTACATCATGTGAAATGGACCCTTGAATCATTTAATTTGGTGTAGAAATACCTTAAAAATCAAATCCTAAACTTATACAATGATAAGGTTGAGGTGCTAAAAATTCTACGTTTATAGACCTCGTGTTTATTCTCCGCAACAGTGATGAACAGGGCACTATGATCGCAAAGAATTAAGTGATTCACCTCTGTGATCACGGCACAGGTCCTCATTCGTGAAGGTCACCAAGACCTAGCCTCCGCAATCGCGGCCCATGGTGATAAGTCATGAAAATATGACTTTTATGATGCTTTAAACATGGGATTTTTGCGAGTTCTCAAGAAATATTGTTGGTTTGATGTGTGTATTATGATAATTATAAGGAAAACAAAAAGGGCATAAGGATTTTGGGCAAAATGCAAAAAATGAGCAAAAAGGCATCAAAGTACAGCTACACAGAAGCTTTCACAAGCTGTGAACCACTTCATGGACCGTGGAAGTCCATTGTGAACCTATCCTCAGAGATGGAAGAAAATTCTAAGGTAGGGTTCACGGACCCTTTCATGGGACGTGAACAACTTCACGGACCATGGAAGTTTTTTGTGAACCCTTCCTTAAAGACTCAGCTTAAGAAAAGCCAAAGGCAGGTCCACATACCCATTCATGGATCATGCAAGTGTTCATAGGGAATTTGTGTAACTTAGAATCACCATCAAAAGTTGAAGAAAAGGCACAAGTGAAAGATCACGGGACCTTTCACGGGCCGTGGAACACACCACAGACCGTGGAAGTGCCCATGGAAGTTGAATTGGTCCCATAGTTCAGCAAATTGTCGAGGCAAGGTTCGCAGACCCTTTCATGGGTCATGAACTTCACCACAAGTTATAAAGCCCATTATGAAAAGGGTTTCAAAGGAAAAATATTGAAGTGACATATGACTAACTTATTCACAAACCGTGAAACCCTATCACGGGTCGTGAAACGAGTTGTGGTCTATGTCGAGCCTTGTTTTTCTATTTTAATTAGGATTTGATTTCCTTATGTATAAATAGGTTTTTATTATTTTGAATTAATTATTATTGACTACTGAAAACCCTTGTACGACAGAGAACTTGCTATTACAACTTTAAACTAGGGATTATTCAATTTTTATCATCTTTCTAAGATCTTGGACTTATGATTTCTTCTAATATTCAATGTAAGTGATTTAATTATGATTCTCTCATGCTTTTTTCGGTTGTTTACTTTGAATATGCATAGATAAACCTACAAGTAGGTGTAAAAACCTAAAATTTGGAAATCCTTAATGATTCTTGAAAATTAATTTTGAAAGTTTTTGATCGAGGTGACACCCCATGGTCACCTCCACGAGCCGTGGAGGGGGTCCATGAACAATGGAGGCTGCCTAGGGGTGGACCTTGGCCTTATGTGTGGCGTTTTGTGGCTTAAGGTGGAGTTCAAGACCTAGTGGCCCTCCACTGAGCGCTTCACAGCTCGTGGTGCTCACCACTGGTCGTGAAAATGGCTCGTGGTAGGTGCCCTTGGCTTAGAATCCACTATGTGGCCTCAGGCACCCACCAAGAGCCTTGGTACGATCCGTGCAACCCCACATGACTCATGTGGGGGTCTCATGAGGGTGTTGGTTCAGAATTTTCTAAGTATGGAATCACCGTCTCAAAACTTAAATCTTTATACGGAAGCTTGGTACGGATCCTGGAGCATTGTACAAACCATTTCACCTTTAATGAAAACACCCTTGTCTAGAAAATATTTTTCTGAGGATTGTCTCATGGACACCCATACGATATGTGTGTCCTCACACAACTCGTGGTGCCCTCCCACGAGACCCTTGGAAACTTTTTAAGGCTCATTTCATCAATGGTCTTTTTGTAATTTTAGTTGATTCTAAAGGTCTTTGAGGGTCTTAATACCTATCCTAATCCCTCAAATAAGATTATATTCACTCTTCACTCTTATTTACACTCAATCTCTAGAATTCAAATCCTAAATCTCTCTCTTCAAGTCTTGTGATTGGGGATTCAAGCTAGGAGCTCAAGGAGGGTCTTCTTCTCAAATCAATTTCTTCTTAATTGTTCTAGTTATCTAAGATATGTCAGAAAACTAATTCATGATCCCTTTCAACCAAGAAGACTCCCAAAGCTTTGTCACGACCCGAGAGTAGGGCCTAGATGTAACATGGCAAATGAGAACCCGAGAGCCCTCAATCAAGCTATCTTAGTATCACTTTACACATCATTGGTTTGGAAGCACATAATATAACAAGTAGCACAAAATTCTAAGAGATTATGGGGATTTGGACTCAAGCTATGGGGATGTCATCGGGGAAGAGATTTGCATGATTCACGTAGCACATAACAAATATATTCTAAGGGGCGGGTAAGTATGACTCAAGCTATGGGGGAAAGGAGGGACTTGGGACTTTCTATATAAGAAGATTCCCATTAAATCAAGTCTTAATAACATAAGCATAATCATTGTCAAAGCATGATATGGTCATAGCATCTCAAACAAGTATACAATATGGGTGTGTAATAGATTCTGATATTTCCAATAATGCCTCTACATAGGATAAGATGGGGGACACGACATAACCCCGGGCTCACCCTCAAGTCATAATATAAGATGGAAAAGACATAACAAAACATAAGATAGAGAAAGGTGGGTTTTTCCCTTGAAGTAAAGGGCTCACCACTAGCAACAATCCAAGATCACCAAGCTAAGCGTCCAAAGGTGGATAGATATCATCTCCGGCCCCTACATGGTTAGATCATGTAGATAAAGAGTATGGGTTAGCACATATAATTCACTAAATATGTGGGCATGCAATGCATATGAATATGAACCTATAAACAAGTTATATTACAAGGGCACATATATATAAAGAAGAGTATAGGAAAGAATAATATATCAATATGTCATGAAATTCATGATGAATGAAATGTCATAATGCTTAAAGTGTAGAGGATGAGATGTAACCGATATCGTAATCCATGTGAGCTAATACATGAACTCTTGATGTCAGGCCCCCGTATCGAAATTAGGGTGACTACTTGCCAAGGGTAGCCATACCACACCTTACGACCCGGTTATTTTGGTATGATGGCCACCTTCCTTATGAATTGGTCATTTCAGAAGGATTTTCAAGTCATATCATATTAAGTATACCTATGCTGGCACATAGTTCAAGAGAAAAGAGTAGGACCCTTGGGCATAGCCTACTTACTACTCCAATCCCATCGGTGTTCGGTCGTCATCCCACAAGAATACATATACATATACATACTTTCAAATGAATGATAAGTACTTTCAAATCAATGCAATGTAAGGTTGGGCTAAAAAGTCAAATCTTAATTCAAGTCTTTTCATATTTAGGCTAAAATTCCAAACAAGAGTTCAAGTACCAAGCGCAAGGGCAAATGCATAGGAGTAGCTCATTCAAGACAAGTGCAAGATGGTGTAATCACCCAATTATGTCCAAAAACCAAGTCAAGATAAGATGTGATCACAATCTAGTCATATCCCATGTCTTATAAAAGTCAAGTCAAGGTGGGACTAGCCCATAACAAGAATTTTATCAAAATCAAGTTTCAAGTATGCACATGTCATGAATAATCACATGTCATGAATAATGATGAGAATAGAATAGGAAATTAGAATTCATAAATTAAACTCATAATAGTAAGAATCCATATGAAATTCAAAGTTAAATCAATAATTAAAACTCAATTAATATTTCCTATGCATAGGTTTAAAGCTAAAAGGGACATGCATAATTCAACCTTCATAAAATCAATGAAATTCAACAAATTAGGGATTAATTCACTTTAAAATCAATAATTTAATACAGCCCATACTTCAATTTAATCAAAACAATAATGAATTTAAAGACCCATATTTAAAAGAAATCCTAATTTCATAAAATTAATTGAAGAAAATAATTTGGGGCTTCAAGGTTGAAAGGAGTCATGAATAAACTTCCACATACCTTGATAATAAAGAAGACTTATAGAGAAGATATATTGAAGAAGATAGCTTCCTTGAATTCCAATTCCAACCTTCAACCCACACTTTGAAGAGAGAATTTGAAAAATAATTCCAAGTGTTTGAAAGAATTTGAATTGAATGAGAGTGTAAAGACTAATTCAGGGGTTTAGGAGAGCTTAGAAAGACTAAAACATCCTTAGGAATAACTAAAAATTATAATTAAACCATTACTGGAACGAGTAAGGAAAACTGGAAACGTCGCCCTTGAAGTTAGCTACCCCGACCGTGTAGTGACTCACAGCCTGTGAGCTCTACCATGAGGCACACTTGAGGGAAAATGGGCCAACAACAACATGGATGAAGTGGACTGGAAGGGGTCACACAGTCCGTGAGCTTCCCCCATGAAGCCACACTTGAAAAAGACTTAGCACCAACTCCCTTCCGTAACCTTACGGTCAGTCTCATGAGTTGTGAGACTTCACACGGACCGTAAGGTGGTCCGAGAAGTCTCACTTGGATCGGAGTCATGGATGTTGGCTGGCAATGTCACACGGATTGGTTCACGGCCCTTGATCCTTTAAATGGCTCGTGAACCCTACCATCACGTTGACGCGACTTTTAGAATGTTAACCTTATATATAGAACCAATCCTTGGGTCGATACCATCCCAAAATACCTTACCATGCTATGTGTGAATTCACATGGGCCTTTTCACAGACCATGAAGTGGCACACGGTCCGTGAAGGCCTCCATAGGGCAATGCCTTAACCAAATTCCAGAAATGATTCCCTGTGCAGGCAGTCTTATCAAAAGGACCATAACTTCTTCATCCAAACTCTAAATCAAGTGAAACCAAGTGCGTTAGAAATATAACTCAAAGAACTTCAATTTAATAGGTTTTATCTCTCCCATTTCTTCCCTTACTAGTAGATATGGCTATTTAAAATCAGTACTTCCACAAGACATCAAGAAAAGCTTAACCAATGCGATTTCTTTGAATACGGCCACTCAAGAGAGATTCATGAATACCCTTAACCAACCAAAATAATTTTAAATAAGTTCCTCATCATCTTCAAAAGGTTCTAAAATTTTTAGGTTGTTACAAGCTTTTACTACTTAATTTATGAATTTTAAGTTTATTTTGAATATGTGTTTTTTAAATTATTGTTGATTTGATTAAATTGAGATATAGGATGTGTTGAATTGTTATTTTTAAAGTGATTTAAGCTCAATTATGATGACTTATATTGATGTTATAAATGTTTAAATATGTATGTCCCCTTGATCTTTGAAATTATGCATAGGTATCCTAAATTATGATTTAATCATCAATTTTCTTACGATTTGAAGTTTATGATGCGGGCTAAGACCCAATTATGATTATGACTATGTTTTCAATTAAGTATGGGTATGACAAGATTGTGATCACTTTATGTCAATGATATGGATCGTTGAGAAATTATGGGTGTTTACACCAACATGTTTGAGTATGAAGGAGTTATTCCTATGCATGAAAGTAAGTCATGAAGCATGATTTGGCTTTTTAGCCCAAGTATGCACGTTTACGAAGTATGTTTGGAGGAGAATCTTATTAGCTCAGTTAGTTGGCTACCTGAACTCTCACCTTGTTGGTGAGGGTTCGATTTCCCACATTATAATTCCCTCCCTATTTTCGCTTCCCCTACCCCCAATTTAAAAACAATGAAGTATGTTTGGATTTTAAGCCTAAGTAATGCATGAAAATGATTTGAAAGACTTAAGCCTTTTTTCCAAGCACGTATATGTATATGTATTATCGAGGGATGATGACTTAGCACCGAGTGGACTTGTATGAGGGGGACTATCCCAAGGGTCCTTATATAAATCCTCAAGTCCCATAACTATGTGTTAAATATAGGTTCATGTTTATGCCCCTTTGTGGATGATTATGTTTATGGAAATCCTTTCTGAAATGGGTGTTGTTCTCATAAGGTAAGGTACTTTCCGAAATGAGTGTTGTTTCTGTAAGGGGAGTGTATGGGATACCTTTGGCTAGTGGTCCACTCTTTCTCCGGTGTAAAGGCAACATCAAGATTCCAAGTTGCAGCTCACTTGGTCTTATATGTCGGTTGAGGTCCCTTCCCCGCTATGTTATGTATATTATAACATTTATCCATCATGGATTTCATGAAATATTGATATTATATTCCTTCCTATATACTTTTTTCTATATATGTACCCTTGTCATCTAACATTGATTTTCAGGATTACATGTTCATAAGCATTTGCATGCCCGCATACTTAGAACATTCAAACATACTAACGCATACGTTTTTGCCTACGTGATCTAACAATGTAGGGATCAGAGACTATCATCTTCCACCTCTTGATGACTAGCTTGATTAACAAAGAGTTTCTTGTGGTAAGTTCTACTATCCAAGGACAAACTACCTTCTATCTACCTATTATACTATGATGTTTATGTCTTTATTTTGAGGGTGAGCCCAGGACATGTCTTGGCCCCCATCCTATTCTATATTAGAGTCATTGTTGGACATCATGACGTCTTTCGTATGAGTATGGTATGTGTATGCCTGAGATGCTATGGTCATTTATTATGAATGGATGAAATAAGTATGATGTGATGTGATGATGTTGGAAATCCTAAGTCCCTTCTATCCCCATAGTGTGTGTCATACTTACCCGTCCCTTAGTTTTATGGACTATGTGCTATGTGAATCCATGTAAATCCCTATGACATCCCCTTAGCATGAGTCATACTTACTCGCCCCATAGAACTATGTGTTTAATGTATAACTATGCGCTTCCAAACAGATAATGTGTGTATGTATGCTATGAGACTTGTTTGGAGACTCTCGGTTTCCCATTCGCTATGTCGCTCCTAGGCCCTAGGCTTGGGTCGTGACACTAGGGTTATGGAAATCTTGAAAATTCAATGAAGTAGGCAAACTTAATTCATTTTTGGAATTAGTTATTGCATGTATTGTGATTTTCTTCATCTAAAATTCATTCCCAATGAGTCGACACGTTAAGTTCATGTCATATTCATTGATTTCTAGGAAGGAGGTAGTAATTAGGAAAAGAATCTCACAATAGAAATTTAAAGGTGACAACTTTGTCTAAGTACTTAAGACTAGGAGGTGATAGTACTCTGGGATCCATAGTGAGGGTTAAGAAAGTATACATTCTGAGAACAGGAGGTGATGAATGAAATATTTCTAAGAAGGAATGGGAGTGAATTAGATAAAAATAACTCGCTTGATTTTGCATGTATAACTATGAATGAAATCATAAAACTAAGTTGTCTATCAAGTTGAACGTCAAAGGGAACACAATCCTAGCTACATTCTCATTTGTTTACAACTCCAACAGTTAGTATATTGTTTTGTGTTGTCATATATTAGTATATTGTTCTGTGTTGCCATATATTCTTACTCTTAATCCCCCCCCCCCCCCACTTTACTTTATGTATTTTTATTTTTGAGAAGTAGAAACTACAACTGAAAAAAGGGTGATAATAGATATACTCTCATTGCATTCCTTGTGGGATCGATCTCGACTCTGGTTGAGTTTTATATTTGACTAACGACTGCTTTACTCTTTCTTTTGGAGTGTAAATTTGGATGTATCACTTGGACAGCATTCACAAAGGTGTGGGTCACCTGCACTAGAATACCAGCTGAAATGCTGAGTTTTCATGTTTTGAAATTTTTGACAGGGTACTCAAAATTCATCAGGGACCCCATACACGCAAATGAACTATGTTACCCTACCCTATCAACAATATCAAACTTAATCAAAGTCTTCTTCCCCAAGTTCTACAAGCTTACTTAAATGGAGGCCAAGAGAGTCTTAGGATTGTAAGAGAGTGTATAGGAGAGTTTGAATGGATGAATGAGGGTTTGGGGAATGTTTTAGGGGTTTAGGAGACCTTAGGGTACCAAAAAGGGGCCTAGGAAAATGTTAAATCACAAAAATACAATTAATAAAATACACCTTTCTGAAACTAAGCAATGTCAAACGTCTGCTACAATGCCGGTTTAGTGGTGCACGAGCCGTCTACCCCTCCATCTCACCACACTTAGCCAATATTTCCTACGCGAACTCTTGGAGGACTTTCCGTTACACTTCACGAACCACTTGACGGACCATTTGAGATGTCATTGTCCGTGTGGGAGTATCGTCAGTCCATACTTAGCCCCTCAAATCCATCCTTGTCTTGGCCAAGCTACTTCCCCACTTGACGGGACAGTAGACGGTCCGTTTGGCATCAAACGAGCCATTCAAGGCTTCGTTGGTTTAGACTTGGATTAGGGGTGGTTCAAGGCCACCCCTAGCTCACTGGACCACTTGAAGACACCCTAGATGATCTGTGCAAAGTTTCACGGCTCGTGGCCCTGTCCTTGGATACGTTTCTTTGCCTATCTCCAATGGCTTCTGAATTTCAGACAATCTTACTGTTTGGGCCATATCTCCCTCATCCAAACTCCAACTTGAGTGAAACCAGTTGTATTGAAAAGATAATTCAAAGAGCTTCGATTTTATATATAGCATTCCACATGTTTCATCCCACATCAAAAGTTATGACTGTTTGGAGTACACTACAGAAATTGTCCCTCTAGGCCACCAACTAGCCCAATTTGCATTTGGCCACTTAAACTCAACCCGTGGCTACCAAAACTCAACCA